>PVIC010015285.1:0-35300 GCA_004025085.1 Thryonomys swinderianus
CAAAATAGATTGGTGGTCTGTACGCCACATACATTCTTTAAAATACAAATGACAACACATCACGTTTCTCTACTGCATCGTTTTGGAATATGCAGTCCATTCCACAAGAAAAGCCGAGCTATTTCAGAGGAGGTTCCAAGTGGAAAGACTGTCAGGGCGCCTGGCTTTCACTGGCAACATGCTTTATGAGATGGCATTGAGAGAAGATGGCGAAAGGAACAAAGTCAGGTTTGTTGCGAAGCCTTCAGTAACCCAAGAAGCCGCACCGCTCGGGGGCAGAGGCTGTGGAAAGGGTAATTACAGGGAGTCTCCATCGTACACACACCACACAGAAACAACTATCCATTGACAGGCCACGCCACGGCGGGGAGGGTTGCAGCGGTGACTTCTGGCTGCTTCTCTGTTGCAGTGGTCTGTGGTCTCCAGAGAAAAACAAGACAGGAAATGGTAGTCAGAGCAAGGGAAATCCAGAAAGAGAGTTTCACAAGCCAAAGTTGTGAAAGAAAAAGGAAGAGGTGCGTCCTCTTCCAATTCCCAAGACTTAGTGCAAGCCACACACTAAGTGCAAGCTTTGGTCTAGATGTCTACCAGAAGATCTGAAGACATTTTTAGGAAAAACCGGTTCACCACACAGAATAATTAGATGCAAGGATGTGCGTGGGGGTTGCTCGAGGAATCCCTGGGTGAGAGGTGGAAATCTATCACTTAAACCACTACCTTCAAGGTCATGGGAATTACAGGTTCTGCCGTCAGCGTCTGTAGTAGACTCCGTACCTCTGCCCAGGATCCTGGGAAGGACTGCAGTCGAGCTGCAGAGCGAGACGGTGTGATGTGATGGATTACGATGGAACGCTGGGATTGGATTCTAGGAGCTAAAAGATGAACAAGCAGCCCTAAGTGACTGTCTTTCAGGTAGATCCCATTACCATGCTTGATTCAAAGGAGGCAAGAACAGAGGGCAGAGCTGAAGAGATCCTTTCAACAGCACCGGGCCAGGTTATTAAGGGGAAACTGCTGCTGAGGAAAGCTTTCTACACTGAGCTGCAGAGCAGGAAAAGTTGGAAGTTGTTCCAGTGGCAAGATTAGTCCAGAAATAGGGCAAAATTCCAATAATTATTAGGGCTTAAACAACAATAGCGAGGAAGGACTCTAATGAGTAGAATCGCACATAGTTGATTGTTTTTTTAAGACAAACTTCTTTGATCTTGATTACACTGTTCGGTATATATCTTCCCTTTAGAGAAAGTTTAACCCCCCCCATAAATTCAGTTCATGTTTCAAATGAAGTTTTAATGCCAGACTGAATTAAAAATGAACACGTGATAACAAACATGGTATTGTTACTCAGGGACTATAATACATAGTTTTTTGTTTTGTTTTGTTTTGTTTTGTTTTGTTTTGTTTTGTTTTGTTTTGTTTTGAGACAGGGTCTCACTCTGTAGTTCAGGCTGGCCCTGAGCTCACTATGTAGCCCAGGCAAGCCTCGAACTCAGCAATCCGCCTGTCTCTGCCTCCCGAGTGCTGGGATGACAGGCGTGAGCCACCACGCCCGGCTATAATACATAGTTTGTTGTTATCTGCCCGATGTGCTTGGTGTAGCGTGTTTTGCCTAGCAAGTGGTAAGTAAATACATTGATTGACCTCACTGAATCAGAAGATGTGAGTTTCCTTTTAACATCTGTGTGTTGAAGCTATGATTTCACAGTTAATGGTCTGATAGTGACCTTCCTGCGTGTCACAGCCTATGGCCATTGTACATCTCTTAGTTTAGTGAATTTACATCAGGCTTTGTATTCTCCCCCATTTTTCTTCCTTCTTTGCATGGCGACCGTCACTTAGTTATCTTTGTAGTTCACTCAAGGACCAAAGGCCTTCCTTCCTGTTCCTTTTGAAGTCCTTCCTCTTCCTCTTCCAATGCTTCCTTTCTTCTATGTCCCATATATTCTCATGAATTCCATATCCATATCTTCAGCACAGCGTGGATTTTTTATTTGTTTGTTTGGGGGCTTTTGTTGCTATTTCTGTGTTCAAGCTGCCAGTCCTCAGCGAGCAGCCAACTAGAAATCCGTAGGTGACTGACCCAGGATAATTCAAATTTAAGTTTACCCATCATTTCTCACCAAACCTCTTGTATTTCTGTCATGACGAAAGACCCAGATTCTACCCTGTTAGCCAAGTCTAGAACTTAGCGGCCATCTCAGACTTGTGCCGCCCTGTGCCCTGACGTTCAGTCCCTGTTCTCCTAAACGTCCTCTCCGTGCAGCGACCTCTGCTCCTCAGAAAGATGGCAGCGGTGCCTTTCTGTGTAGCTCAGGCTTGGACGTTGTCTCCAACCCAGCCCCAGTTCTCCCTCCAAAATCAGCTGTGAAAGACAGAAAGGATGCAACCATTTTGCTTACAGGGAAACCTCAGGGCACCTTGTGAGCTTCAAATCAAGTTGCCGTGTAGGACTCTTTGTGCTATGAGCCAGCGCGTGCCTTGTCCCCACCTCTTGCCTCTGTGTAAAGTGGTTAGAATTCGTTTGCATTTCCCTTCAGTCACAATCCCACGCCTCCTCTGAGCCGTCTCCACCAGGCTTTGATTCTGGCTGAGCAGGCGTTCTTCAGATGTCCTCTGCTCAGGACCACTTCCGGAGGGATCTGGTGCATAGACAGTGTCCCCCACAGCGTGATCACGTGAGGGAAAGGCAGGAGAAACTCTCCTGGGGTTGGAAGACGTGTGGAGCCCTCAGGGCCTCCGTACCACCTTCCAAGACAGGAAAGAATGAAATGGTGTTCTGAAGCAAAAAAACTCTTGATAAATGTCAGGTCAGATAAAAAAGAAATCTCATTATCTTGAGGACAGAGAAGCCATGAAAGGAGGAGTGGGGGAAGAGGTTCTATCTTATAAAGTCCAGAAAAGACATGGCTGCGTAGAAATAATGCCATGGAGTCAAAGTATACCCAAAACTCACTGCTAAATTTCCCTAGACAATGAGCTATTTCTCTCCACTTCCTCCTTCCTCTAAGTCAACAGTTATAGTCATTTCATGGATATTTACTGGTACTTTTAATAGAAGGTAATTTCAGAACTCAGCATAAAAGTATCATCTTTTCCATACCAAAATCATGTTCTCTGATTTTCTTCTGGATTCATGTTTGCTACCTTTCTTAGAAGGGAAGTCAGGGACCCAGATGAAGCACTTACTCAGTTAACCAGATCCTTTGCATGGATTTTTAAACAAAATTTATTTACCTACTTATTTATTTTTGATATGTGGCCTTACTGTGCTGTCCAGGCTGGCCTTGAATTCCTAGGCTCAAGTGACCCTCCTCCCTCAGGCTCCTCTAGCACTGAACCCAACTAAAAACATCAGCTCCCAGGGAGTATCTTCTCCGGGAAAAGACAAGAACCATTTAACCACATAGATTTTGTTTGTCTCTTTGTTTGTGATGCTGGGGATTGAACCCAGGCCCTTGCACATGCTAGACAAATACCCTACCACTGAGCTATACTCTGCATGTTTTACTTAATTTAATCTTAGCAATATATTATAATGGCACAAGTGGTCTAGGTAGAGGAAAACCTGTTGTCTTGTCCAGAATGGACCCAGGCGTATTAGATCTTACTGAGTTTTCACAACACGAAGTGGGAGAGGTAGGTAAGGGTTAAGGACTTCATCCAAGAGTGGGCTGATGGGCTTAACCTAGCTCCACCCTTGACTGCTGTGGACTGTGAATAGGTTGCTTAAGTACTCTGCTTCTCAGTGTCTTCATCTGTAAGATGAGGGCATAAATAGTATCCACACAATAGGCCTATCTGATGACTAACTGACAATATTTGAAAAGCGCTTAGAAGAGACCCTGGCAATTGGCAGATGTTATAATATTTGCTAGAAAAAAATTAATTTCCCAAACGTGATCTTTCATCTCTGAAAAAACATAGTAAGGCAATCTCCACCTTTCAGTTCTACCAGCATGAAATCCAAGATTTCCAGGTCAGTCTTTTAAAAAAATCTTGTCCAACTCATTTAAACTCTCTGAGCACTGTCTCTCTGCAGACCACACCAGGAAAACAGGACAAGTCTAGGTCATGAGGTAGAATTTCTTAGAGCACCAGTCCTTTTACTGTCTAGAAATGAAGAATTTTGATGTTACATCATCTACACATCTATACCAAGGATGTTATATCAAGGATGCTGTGGCCACTTCCAGACTTTTTGGGGAAGAGTGAGGCATTCTACCAGTGATGTCTTCATGGGTACCAGTGGGGTAGTGGCAGGAAACAGGCCTCTCCCAGACTGGCACCTTCCTCCTGAAGAGACAGGAAGAGACTCTTGGAGAAATGTGGTGCCTGGGTCAACAGCACACACCAGAATCAATAAAGGGTGTGAGTCAGAGCCACTGTGGGAGTGTGTGTGTGTGTGTGTGTGTGTGTGTGTGTGTGTGTGTGTGTGTTGAGAAGTGAGCGGGAGTTGACTTGGAGATCACATTTACATTTGTTGACCATTTTCCAGACATTCCTGTAGGTCAGGCTTCATGAAAGGACAACTACAGTTTACTTTTTGACTTAAGGCTAGCATATCTCAGTATTTGCAAATTTAAAAAGCAACAGCAGCATAATTAAAAGTAGACTCATGTAGTAGGATCATTTGAGGTGACAGAAAAGCACATCCAAAGTTTTCCTTCAGGAAGCTTTGGTGACAAGTATGATCATGACTCACACAATATGCAAAGGCAAATACACAGACTGACAAGTAAGCAATGAGCAAAGCTGTGCATACGTGCACATTCGTTATGCAGCTTCAGAAAATGACCTGGCCCTGCAGGTCCTGGGAGCTGGGTGACTTTTTACATATTACAACGGTCCTCCATGCACCAAGACGCTGGATCTAGACATGAGCCCAAGTTCATCTCCTCTGTTGGATCTCAGTGAGTGTTAGAAACAAGTGCATAAAGTTATCCCACTACTAAAACATTAACAGTGCTTCTATCTAATAATTATGTGTCATTTTGTCTGGAAGAATTAGAGGAGACTTTCTGCTTCAGTTGCTGAAGTGCCACCACTTTTCAGAGGATATCAAGTATAAATAAGTTCTATTACTCACAATAAGATGCAGGCTTTGTTTAGCTACAAAGAAGCACAGTGACATTCTCAGTTAAGTCAGGGTTTGTTGAAGAGGACACAACAGATAGTATTGTCTCCAAATTATCATTAACCAGTTTTTGGTTGTTTCTTTGTGGGCTATCCATAATAATTGAGTGATTTTGCTTTTTGGAATTCTATGAGGCTGTATAGGTAAAAAAAAAAAAAATACATAGCACCATTAGGGACAAAAAGTATGTGTTTTGTAAAAACCATTGAAGCTAAAGATGTCTCATTTTTATTTTGAACTTTGTACCTTCAAATAAGTATTTAAGTTGTCTTGCTTTGCATGCCTTTTGGTTTGTAAGTTATCTGCAGTCAAACCTATAAGTCAGTCGTACTTGACAGAAGTCTTACTTCTATAATATTACTGCTCACTCCAAATTTAATTGTTGTACGAGTTCAGATATTGATACAGATATCAAATAATCTAAAATAAGATATATTGTTCGCACACAATTAGCTAAGGGGTTAACATTATTTTATGGTTAGAAAATGCTAATGAGAGTAAATTATTCTGTTACCTGCATAGAAAGCATTTCAAATATCTAATACCATGTCCCTTAAAACCAAATACACGTTTTTCTTTATTATATTTTTTAGATAGTCTGTGAAATAAAAGCATTGGAAAAGTTAAAATAATGCACCAGTACACTTAAGGAAAACAAAAGACTCTTATTTATTCTCTTCTCTAAATCCCACTCCAAAACTAAACACGGCTGAGTACGCTCATCATTCTAAAATATAAACAAATAGATTAGGTGGATACTTTACACCATCAAATGAAGTCACACTGAGGATGCTGTCTTGCATCTTACTTTTCATTCTATACAGAGGACATTTGTTTGCATCTCTCTCGCTCTTAACAGTGACTATGGAGAAGTCACTGAAAACGCCTAGAGGAGATGCCCACTTGCACCCAGCTCCCATCCCAATGTGTGTAATAAGCTCTCTAGTATTTTATAAAAGGGGCCCCCACCTAAGGCAGTGGGGGAATGAACATCAAATGAGTCAGATGGGAATAGACTGGGCTGACAGCTAGGCTTCCTGGGCTTGGTTTAAGTTAAAAAAGGAAATCCAAGCCCACACTGCAAAGCAGCCCCTCAACCCACATCTAAATAAGCAGTGTTAGTAAACAAATTAAGGGAAAGGAGAAGGGCTATTTCGTAACTATCTGCCGTATCTAAATTCTGAACACACAGTATGGTGGATGTTTATGTAAATGTTTGATTATCATATTAGAAGACTCATTGCGTCAGTTCCCCTCAAAATGTCCCCCGCTAACCCATCATTACTGCTACTCTGAAGCAGCTCCAGAAGGGTTCTTTCCTGAGTGTCTTTCTGTGGCTCCTGTGGCATCCTCGATTGACGTAAAATGTCTACAGCGCTTTCTATCAAATCCAGCCATTATTGCACATCCTCAACCACTCTCACCAGATTTCCGGAGGGAGTGGGATTTCTAGTGAACGTGCAAGGTAAACTTTATGAATCAAATCAGGCCATCAAGGCAGCACCACAGCGCAGTGAAGACACTCGCGAGAGAGGGCTTCCAGGGTGTCCCAGGCAGTAGCGAGAATGAAGAGAAGAGTGTGTTTGAAGTATTTTATGTGCCTTTATAATAACTTTTAAAATTTAAACATTCGCCATACTGTCTGATCACATCTTGTAGCAAAGACAGGGCTCAGTCCAAGTGCAATTCTCACCACAACTCTGAGAAATAGGTCCTAGTACCCTCAATTTGCAAGTACATTTTGGGATTAAGTGTGATACCGAATAAAAGGCTTGGCTGGGATACACGTCCTTCTGAAGTAGATGGATTAAGATGAACAAGGCACACGAAGCACTTCTTTTAATACCTAACAAGTAAGAGTGGTTCAGGGACTATTTTCCTCTCTCTTCCCAATACCTATATATCTATTTGGAAGTTTTCGTGAGTCTGAAATTAGACACACAGTGCAGGCAGGAAGTGTTTCTTTCAAACTTACTATCAAATATGATACTGTACTATAACCGTAGGCGCCGATCTGTCTTAGCAAAGTTGGAGGGCAAAGTTTGCGGTTACATAAGACGTGAAATGCTTGCATTTTAAAAAATAAATAAATAAAGGAAGCCATTACGATTTCATTTAGGGATTGATTGGGAGAATCTGAGGGTCTTTACCCTCTCCACTCACAGCTATGACAGAAGAATCCTGGGTATTTAGTCTTCCTGTCAAAACAGCCTAATACATAATTAAACTTCCAATGAGTCAGAAAGATGTGAGGTGAAATTCCACCGAAATCGACAGTGAGAAAAACACTCCTGACAGCTCCCGCTAAGCTCCCACTCAGCACCCCGCTGAGGAAGCGGGGAGGTCCGCGCACTGACTCGTCGCGCGGCCGGTGGGGATCTTGGGCCCCGAGCGCGACCCTGACCCGCGAGCGGGGTCCGTTCCCCTCACGGCCTCATCGCCCAGAGCTGCCGGGGCGCCTGGGGCCCAAGCGGCTGTCCGGGATCATCCGGTGAGTGAATGGCTGAGAAAAGGGGCAGATTCCAAACCCGTGAGGAGTCCGCAGGGCCGGGCTCACCGCTTCCTTTCGGCGTCTGTGGCGTGAGAGCTTCAGGCTCCGGTGCTGCTCTCGGCCCTGGGACTCTGGGTCCCTCAGCGCAGCCCGCAAAGGACACGCTTCCTGGGAACGCTCGTCTCCAGCCTGCAGAACTTTCTGAAACCTGACTTTCTCTCCTTGAATTCTTGAAACTCAGCGTGTCAATTGTGCGTGTGTCAACAGTTGTTACGGACCCACAGACCAGCGTGAGAAGCCTTTGCAGCCGATTCCTCAAGCACTGTGGGCACTAATGCAAGGGTCAGCTTCCCGAGGGGACTCAGCTCTGAGCCGAATCCCGCCTGGAATTCCACTAGCGGGAGCAATAAATTGTGTACTGTAAGTACCACTGATAACTTAAATACAGATATCCTGGAAAAGACAAATGTTGAAAATTCATTCAAAAATGTGGTCGATAGCAACTTCCTTGGGTAAATTTTTATTACAAGGTAGTAGGAAAGGAAAAGTCACGGCACAGGAGCAAGGGGCAGAAAACTCCAGGACACTTGAGTTAGAGACGGGATGGAAGTGTGACTTACACAAAGGGTAGCAGATGAACGTGGCTCCTGTCCGGGGTCTCACTTTTTGTCCGTGCTTCCTTAAAGAGAATTTTATGGATGAGCAAAGTTCTCAGGAAAGTGGGGAAAACATTTTTTTGAAATACTTTCTTGTTTACTTTTTCCTTATTTCCCTGCTGAATTTTTTTTTTGAAATTTTTAGTGAACAAGTAGTATTCCCTGCAGTTGCAATTCTGCTTTATAAAAACTACACCTTGAAAGACATAATCCAAAACTTCTTCCCACAGTGGCTGCAAGCATCTGAGCTGCTAACGGAACTTTTTTTTTTTTTTTTTTTTTTTTGAGACAGGGTCTCGCTTTGTAGTTCAGGCTGGCCCTGAGCTCACTAAGTAGCTCAGGCAAGCCTAGAACTCAGTAATCCTCCTGCCTCTGCCTCCCGAGTGCTGGAATGACAGGCGTGAGGGCACTGTGGTATGTGGTATTGATTGCTGGTGGGCGTGAGTCACCACGCCTAGCATTGTATATGGTTACCAAGGATCAAACTCAGGACCTTGTGCTTGCGAGGCAGATGCCGGAACCACTGAGCTAAATCTCTGGCCCCTAATGGAACATTCTTAATAGAACAGTCCTGTCTTTCCACTGCACACATGTAAGTCTGCCCAGTAAATAGTAAACTCCTGACTCCAGTATTTTTCTGTCTATATTGTAAAATGACTTCCCTCACCATATTTAAATGTGCTCAGATAGAAAACCTATTTGGAGACCAGACATTCCACTTTTTTCCCCTTCTAAAAAGATTATGATTTTTTTAATAGCATGATTAAGAAGAGAAGTAACTGAAACTTTTTATGACTAAATTATAAACAGATATGACAGAAAGAAATTCAAATAAAACTCAAGAAAGTGGGACCAGGGATTTAGCTCAGTGGTTCTAGCATCTGCCTGGCAAGCACAAGGTCCTGAGTTTGATTCCCGGTACCACATATCAGTGCTGGGCGTGGTGGCTTGTACCTGTAATCATAACACTCAGGAGGCAGAGGCAGGAGGATCACTGTGAGTTTGATGGTAGCTTGGGCTGCATAGTGAGTTCAGGGCCAGCATAAACTACAAAGTGAGACCCTGTCTCAAAAAAAAACAAAAAAACAACCTCAAGAAAGTATTCCACATTGTATTACTGGGCAGACTGCTCCACAGTGCCTCATAATATGAGTGACAGTAAGTTTTAATGACCAAATTCAAAGTCCATTTATAAGGGACGTGAAGGAAGCCAGAGATCAATTAGTACTGCCACTATTCCTCCTTAACATGCCTTCCGAGGAGATACAAAACCCAGCCTGACTCCGTGCTGATGCAGAAGATGGCAGTCTGAACTATCCAACACATGGTCCTAAAACATCATGGGATCTCAGGAAGTGGCTTCACAGCTGGGTGAACGATCTTATCCAAAATATTTTTATTAATGCAAATATGAATGGCAGGGAAGTGTCTCTGTCACAGATTCAAAAACATCTCAACAGAGAATAATATTTGTCATGATTATTTAATTTCATTCATTAGGAACGAAAGTAAGTTCTAATACTTTTAATTTTAAAACTTTGTAGCAATATAACTTAGGGCAGGCAGTTCAAAATTGGAAAATTTAGTTGTCTTCAATGAGTTAAAAGCATGTCTCTATGTGCAAGAAATAAACATATACATAATAAATATAAACTTAGTCTGTCCTATTAGAAGTATGGTGTCCAAAATAAGGAAATGCTCACCCTTACTGAGATAAACCATTGTCAAAAAAGACGAGCGGGAACAGACGCTGATGAGAACATGGCCTACAGGGAACCGCCACCCAGTGTCGGTGGGAATGCAAGTTAGTACATCCACTGTGGGAAATCCCATGCGAATCCCTCAAAAATGTAACAGTAGGATGACCACGTGACTTACCGGCCCCTTTGCTGTGCATATACCCAAGAAACAGAACCTTGCACAGAGCCCACCACTCCCACGTGTTCTGCGGCACTACGTACAACTGCTAAGACAGTGAGACAGCCTAGGTGCCTTTTGATGATGAGTGGATCTAAAACTGTGACATGAATATATATAGGACATAATTATATATATTCAGCCTTTAAAATAATTAGACACTGCCATTTGGAGCAGTGCAAGTAAACACCGTACTGAGTGAAATACGCCATTTACAGAGAGAAAAATATTGCATGACCTCACTTACATGTGCAGACTTTTTGAAGAAGTTGAATAGAAACAGAGTAGCATGGTGGTTACCAAGCAAAAAGAAGGAAGAAGTGGGAAAGTCAGTCAAAGGGCAGAAACTTGCAATTACGTGGCGTGCTGAGTGAGGGATCTGAGGTGCAGCCTGAGGACAAGAGTGAACGACATTGTATTGTGCACTGAAAAGCTGTTGAGAGGGTAGATTTTAGGTGCTCTTAGCACAGGCATGGACATAGACCTAACTGTATCAGGTGATGGAGATGTTAGTTTTCCTGAGTTTAAAAACCATTCCTTTATATGTACAACAAAACAAAGAAAGAGAAGAAAAGATACAGGAGAGGGTAGTTTCATTCCTTTTCCCATTCACATATGGTTTAGAATATTGCATTTAGATTCAGCCATTTTAAAATATATATTTGTAAAAAATTAACTACAGTGTCCCCATTCAGTGGGCAGGTATGATGTATGGATTTGAATCTTATTGTTTTAGTGGCATCGAAATAAACTCAAAACATCTAGTGAGGATCAAGGAGTTTTGGGGGTTGTTTGCTTGTTTTTGTGATACCAGGAATCAAAATTGGGCCCTTAGGATGGCTGGGGATTTAGCTCAAGTGGTACCATGCCAACCTTGGATGCACAAGGGCCCAAGTTCAATCCTCAGTATCGCAAAACAAGAAAGAAAGAAAGAGAGAGAGAGAGAGAAAGAAAGAAAAAGAAAGGAAGGAAGGAAGGAAGGAAGGAAGGGAAGAAAATTGGGCCCTTGTGCTTCCAAGGTAGATGCTGTAATACTTGAACTAAATCCCCACCAAGTTTTTTGTTTTTTATTTTATTTTGTTCGTTTGTTTATATTTTTATTTTTTTGAAACAGGATCTCAGTGTGTAGTTCAGGATGGCCTTGAACGCACTCTAGCCCAGGCTGGCCTCAAACTCTTAGCAATCCTCCTGCCTCAGCCTCCTGAGTGCTGGGACTATAGGCATGTGCCACCACACTCAGTTCTGAGAAAACACAGGCATGCTTCCATTCAAAGAGAGAAGCAATATGATGAGACTGAGGAAAATATTAGCCATAAACTATATTCTGTAGATCTTAGAGAATCTCTCAATTGTAATGCTTGGCTCTCAATGGATTTTTAAAAACTTAACTATTTCTCTTATAGTAGGAATAATATTCTCATAGTAAAAAGAAGTCAAATGTAGTGTCAAGTGTCAGATGAAACATAAAAGTATTTCCACCATCGTTGCAACACCCTAATCTCATTCCTAGAGAAAACTAATGGAAATAATTGAACATGTATACTTCATATATTTTCTATGCAAATATACTATATTGGAATATCTTCATTTTGTTTTAGAGAAAATGCTTTATTTTTCAATTAATTTTATTATTAGTTTATTAGTATTAATTGATTTTATTATTTTATTTTATTATTTTACCAATTAATTTTATTGGTACATTATACACACACACACACACACACATTATGATCACATTCAACATGAGGGTTTGTACCAGTATATGACACATCTTGATTCGTATTTTTTCCTATTCCCCTGCCCTCTCTGCCCCCATATACATAAGCTTTGTTTCCTTTTTTAGCATCAAACATTTTCTTTCCCTTCTTTACTAGCCCCTACCCACTCCTTTCCCTTTGAGCACTTTCTTCTTAGTTCACAATATCTATCATACATTTTAGAACTCATTTACACCTAAGGTTTCTCATACCAGAGAAATGATATAGTTATTTACACATCAGTGTCCCGTTTTCATAGCCTGACATTTTTCACTTGAGATATTTGCTTATCATTCCAGATTATACATATATTATACCTCATCTTTGCAACCATTACATAATATTTACACTATAATATGAATTTGCACCAAATGAATTTCACTGAATATTATATTTGCTAATGTTCTATTGATAAAAATCAATTTTTAAATATAAATAATACCACAGTAAGCCTTCTTGATCAGTCACTGTACAATAAAGTTTCTACACATGGTATTACTGGGTTAGAAACATCATGTGTTTTAGTTAAATATTTGCACGCTGTCTCTCTCTGTGTCTTTATCTATCCCTTCACCAACTAGACATTTTTTAAATTTTTCCGGATTTAATAATGTGAAAAATTATGACTTTTTTTTTTGAGACAGGGTCTCACTTTTGTAGTTCAGGCTGGCTCTGAGCTCACTATGTAGCCCAGGCAAGCCTCGAACTCAGCAATCCTCCTGTCTCTGCCTCCCGAGTGCTGGGATTACAGGAGTGAGCCACCACACCTGGTGACTTGTTTTAATTTTTACTTATTATTGATGGTGTTGAGCATTGTTTCCTATTTTCATTGACAATAGGCATTCCTTTTGTTAAAATCAAATTCTTTGGGCCAGAGATTTAGCTCAGTGGTTCCAGTGCCTGCCTCATAAGCGCAAGGTCCTGAGTTCGATCCCAGTAACCACATACAATGCTGGCCATGGTGATTCATGCCCACCAGCCATCAATACCACATACCATAGTGCCGGGCGTGGTGGCTCGTGCCTGTAATCCCAGCACTCGGGAGGCAGAGGCAGGAGGATTGCTGAGTTCCAGGCATTCCTGGGCTACATAGTGAGCTCAGGGCCAGCCTGAACTACAAAGTGAGACCCTGTCTCAAAAGAAAAAAAAAATTGAATTCTTTATTGGTACATTTTATAGACAGCTCACAAAAACACTCAACATTGGGGAATTTGTACCAATATATGACATGAGTTAATTCTCATTTTTACTCATACCCCTATGCACCCCACAACCCTCCACCCCTATATACATGTGCTTTCTTTTTCTTTTCAAATCATATTTGTTCTTTCCCCTCATTACTTTCCCCTACCACATTCCCTTTGTGTATTTCCTGTTTTGGGGTTGTTTCTTTTTTGAGACAGGTTCTTGCTTTGTAGTTCAAGCTGGCCCTGAGCTCACTCTGTAGCCCAGGCAAGCCTCAAACTCAGCAATCCTCCTGTCTCTGCCTCCCGAGTGCTGGGATTACAGGCGTGAGCCACCACGCCTGGCAGTATTCCTTTTTTAATAAACTCTCTATGTAGGTATTTTACCTACTTTATTCAGTTATACAATTATCTTTTATCTTTCTCTTACTGATTTCTAAGATTCCTTTGCATATTAAAAATTATCCTTTTTGTAATAGATTTTATAAAGATTAGTTTCTAGTTTGTCTTTTGAATTTTGCTGTTGAGATATTTTGATACAGCAGCAATTTTTCCTAGTTTCTTATATTTGTTTTATTTCATATTTTAATTAAAATGTTATGCAATTGGCTTAATTCATGTCTCTTTTTTTGTGATTCTAAGTTCCACATCATGTTTCCATCATGCCAAAACCATATTTTTTAATATCCCCCATGAAAAGCAGTATACTGTCTCTCCCTGCTTTTAAATGTTTGGGTCACCTATAATTCGTTTTGCTTTAAAGAGTGCAGCAGAAATTAGACTTCATATGCCACCAAATAACTAGAACTGTATCTCAACATCATTTATTCATTAATCTGTTTTTACTTTGTGGACTTGAAAGGCTACTTTTATTCTATACTTAATTTTTACATGTATTTCACTGTATTTGCAAATTTTCTGTTAAAGACTGATGCAGTTTCTGGCAGATCTCCAATTCTGCTCACACCTTCCTCACCACTCTCTTCTCTAACATTGCCAGGCATGGTAGTGTTTTCAGATAATCACTGTATCTCAAAAAGAACGTGACCAGGGCCAGAGATTTAGCTCAGTGGTTCTGGCGCCTGCCTCCCAAGCACAAGCAAAGTCCTGAGTTCGATCCCCGGAAACCACATACAATGCTGGGTGTGGAGACTCACGCCCACCAGCCATCAATACCACATACCGGGAGTGGTGGCTCACGCCTGTCATCGCAGCACTCGGGAGGCAGAGACAGGAGGATTGCTGAGTTCGAGGCTTGCCTGGGCTACATAGTGAGCGCAGAGCCAGCCTGAACTACAAAGCGAGACCCTGTCTCAAAAAAACAAAACAAAACAAAAAGAACGTGACCAGATCAAAGCAATACCATCCAACCACCAAAACTGCCATTCTAAGTTCTGCTTTCCTTCCAGTTGAGCAAATGAAGCATCGTCTTCCCACACAGAGCCTCTCCCTCACCACTTACAGTCCTGATCTCTATCCCCTTCTCCTTTTGCAGTTAACTTTTCCTTTTCTTGGGGGGTGGGGGGTTGGTCTTTTGTTCTTTTTTAACCACTGCATGCTTGCAGTGCATGATGATTACATTCACTGTGGAGATGAAATCTCAGTAGTGTTTTAGTTTGCATTTCTCTGATGGCCAGTGGCATTGCAGTTTGTCATGTACTTATGGCCCATCTGTATGTCCCCTTCTGGGAAGGTCTGTTCATTTCAGTTGCCCATCTTTCAAACCCCCATCATATTAGGAACTTCAGCTATGGTGCATTTCATTAAGCATCTCAGTCCACATCAGTACCACTCACCTCACCTCTCCCCAGAGGCAGCCATTCCGGGCTTTATTTCCCACTCTTTTTTGACCCTGTATTCCTCCTGTAGGATCCCTACATAGCCTCCACTGCACCCATTCCATCCTCTCTTTGGGTACCTGTTAGACCTTTCTCTGCAAAGGCACTTCCCAAAGCAGCTTTAAGAGGGAAGCTTCATCCATCTTCGGGGTCCTCTCAGCCCTAAGGGGCTATGATCATATTCCCATGGCTACTACCACCCACTAACTTGGTAATTAAAAAAATTAAATTACCCCAAATTTCCCCCAGCTAAAGACACTTGAGTTCTGAAACTGGGTGATCTTAGGTAAAGTCTAGACCCCATTTACGCACTTCTAGCTCTGCCCCATGAGTTATGTCTTCTTTCACTAAGTAAATCTTTCAGAATGGCCTTTCCTGGGACTTAAGTTTTCTAAAATATTTTATTTTGTGGAGGCGCCATGAACGAGCGAGTGTTAAAACCCAAAACGACTCGGTATTTTCCTTAAGAAGTCAGCTGACAAAACAGAGCAGCCAACAGGTTGGCAAAACATTCCTTATCTCTGCAACTTATTACTTTCAAATAGGCTAAATCAAATAGTAAGAAGCTCTATTGAGGAAGTTTTGTCCACAATTGTTACTATTGACCTGCAAAGCTGGATGTTTTTTTTTAACCGCCTCCAAAACCTTGAAACATTCATGGAGGAAAAAGAGAGAGAAAAGGAAAGTAGCAACAATGATAAGCCTTGTTTGTTATTATCTTCATTTGAAAGAAATGATACTGTTTGCTAAAGGTCCAAGGCGGTGGCCCTAAACCACAGCCCTAGATAGCTCGAAGGGGCTGACTGGAAAGCAGAGAGTGCGCTTCTTTGTTCCAGGGTTTTATGGACAGGAATCGTTTCACAGCTTGTACGGCTTCCGCACAGGCCTCGAGCGAGGAAGTGTAAGGTGACCTGCAGGGAGTGTACAGGGGCCACTCAGACGCCATGAGATGTCTCTTCAGGCCGGTGGATTATCCTTCTGAGCTCTTGCCATGTGGCCGCCGCTCTGACCTTCTTGCGGCTCGAGTCCTCGAGCTGGGAAAGAGGCTGAAGCCTCGCTCCTGGGGCAGGCGCCGTATTCCAGGTGCCGTGCGTTCATCAAGCCCAGATTCAAAAAGAAAAAAATTTCACTTGATTCTCAAAAAAGTTGTTACACATTGGAGTGTTTTAAAGCCATATTTTACACAACAGGAGCCCCTCTTAGGAAATTCACAGCGATTTAGTCACTGTCCGTCGGCCTGGAAAATCCGTCAAGCTGGCGCATAGAATTTCTGGAAGCTCATTCAGGGCTTTGGGACGACATCAGCTTCAGCGTATACCACAGGCTATGGTTTTGAGGCACAGTGAGGATTAAAAAAAAAATCCTCTTCAAAACTCCTTTAAGCAGAGACCACATGCCTGACACCAAGAGAGAGCTGAAGTCACCTGAAACCTGGGAGTCTGGCCTTTCAGATTTGCCCGGTGATTTTTCATTTCAGGCAAAGCCAGGCTGAGGCAGATGTTACCTAAGCATCTCATCCATGAGGAACTGTTCGTTGTTTCTCCCACTTCCACACGAGATCTTTCTGGATACTCGTCTCTTCCCACGGTTACGTGTTACCTCCCAACTTGAGTTCTGTGGCTCATAACATGGTCCACTGTCCCTTGTACTTGAAGAGGGTAGCGAGAGGGCAGACCTAAAATAATTTATGTGAAAATACTTTAAAGAATTTTAAAGCACCATGAAAATATTAGCAGCTAGGGTTTGAATTCAAATCTAAAAGTTTTGTTTTGAACTTGCACTCTCTAGAGATGAGACAAAGGGAAGGGGGATACAGACAATTGACCCAGCAAATTCTAGCTTTCCTTAAAATGTAATTTTCTGTGTGGAAAGGAGAATATGATATATGAAAGGCAAAGAGACTTTTGAGTATGGGTTTGGAAATTACTCACTGCTTTTTAGGCACATTCATGTGTGATAAGTATATACACCAAGTTAGTAAACTTCTCAGAATCTAGTTATAAAGACGACAATGCCTGGGCTGACTCTAAGTATTTCCTAAGAGACACAATTTTTTTTTTTAATCCCCAAATGCCATGGGAAAACGCACTGCTTGAATCCTCGCTCCTCTCCTAACGTTGGTGTTGACTTCAAATGTGCAGGCAAAAGGAGAAGTTATTTGGTGGGGAAACCCTCAATACGTTATCACCAGATGAACTGATTTGCTGATTAGCCATTTTCACCTGATATTTAGAGTATTTTTTGGCCTGTTTTTGAGTATAAATTATAGCTACAGAATAAAAAAGTTTAGGCCTAGGAGGGCCTTCAGAAAGAATCCAGTCCATCGTCTTGTTCTGTAGAATAAAACACAAAGACTCAGAGCTGTTAAACAGTTTGACCCCAGACACACCGCTAGGCATATGGGAGAGAAATGAAGACTCACTTCTTCCGGGCTGGCAGCCCATGGCTGGATCTACCCCATGCTACCTTAGCCCAGGGTAAGAAATATTTAATCAAGGGCTAATGACAAAAGACAAAGAAGACATATTGTATTTCTTCTTCAGATTTCTTCATATATCACTGCAGTACCTAGGAACTCAGATAATTATACTGTAAGGAGACAAGTGACGGAAGAGCAAAACACCTTCTCTAATTCCTAGCCCTCTGTCAAGCACAGAGGATGTGGCAAATTGGTACCTGTGAGTTTCTGGAGGCAGGCGGGAGACGCACTGTGCACCTGCACAGAACCCTTCTTGGCAGCTGCCTTTGTGCGATGTAAATCCAAGATCGGTCGACAGTGCGGACGGCGGTTTGGAGAGGGAGGGACCTTAGCCTCGGGTCTTAGTCTCAAAATATTCTTTCCCTGATTCCTATCAAATTCTCCTGAGCCACAAACAACTCTCCCAGCTGGGCTCAGAGCCGGAGGGGAAGTAGCGAGGTTGATCCTCTGTTACTTAAACTCTCTGGGTTTTCTATTATCTAATTCAGCTTCTCTCTCCATAATGAAGATCAAATTATATCCAGGATTCTGGTTTGCTGGGAAGGGAGAGAGAGTGAGAGATCATAGGGGCGTATCATTTTACAGAAGACAATACCAGCAATTTCGGAATGAACCTGGCAGTAAGCCAGGTGGTTGTTTGAATCAGCGACCAGGGGTTCTTTGGGGACGGGCTGGGCTATTGGAGCTGTTGAAAAAGGGGCGAAGCTGTGGTCCCAGGCACTCTCTGGGTAGCAAAGATCATACCGCGTGCTGTTCTCTCCAGTATATTCTGCACAGTCACGAGACTTTCCTAAAATCTCAACATTCTATTGAGAAAAGTAAAAAAGAAAAAAACAAATATGCCTATTTTTGCACACAGCCATTAGGAGGAAATGTGCTTCTCCCAAATAAGAAACAACTGAAACATTCTCAGTGTATAAAAGTTTGGAAATTTTTGTTTATAAGGTAAAAAGTGTGATTGTTTTCAATCATAAAGAAATTTGGTGCCAATTAGGAGGAAAAAAAAATCTGTGAAGTAATTCAAACCAGATGCCTGGGAACGTTGAGTTCACTGCTCTTTTTGGACCGGAATTTCAGTAGAATAAGTTATCTGGGTTGCCTTCTCCAGGCCGGAAGTGTGGCCAATAGATAGAAAAGAAAGGTGGGTCCTGGTTTCACGTTAGGAAGAATTTCCTAATTATTCACACCGTCCGAACTCCTGACGGGCTGTGCTGAAGATCCTCTCGGCTTCCAGGTCTGTAAAGAGAGGGCGTGGAAGCCGAGGTGGCCCAGTGTTACATAAGCCCCTAACGCCACCCGAGAATTTTCAGAAATCCTTTGCTTTATCACTAGGAAGCATTTCTCCCCCTCTCTCTGTGGCTTTTGTAATTTAAAAATCATGGATTCTTAGAAATGCATATTCAACATTTATCCAAATACAATAAAGGGGGAAAAAAAGAATTCAAAAATAGTGGCTGTAGAAAAGGAGGTTTGCCTTTCAAAAAAAAAAAGTCTCTTCGATGCATCCATTCTTTGAAGGGACCATCCTAACATGATTCAAAGTTGTGAATAACAACCACGCATTCGGCCCTGATCACTGGTTCTGTTTGGTGATGGCCTTGAGGTGGGGGGTGCCGCCCCGTGCCTGAAAGCCGTCGTAATCACATTTTCCTGAAATGGAAATAGTTGATGTAGGCAACCAACCCTTTGCCGTGTTTCCGCAAAGCAGTGTAAATGTTACTAGGTCACGACAGAACAGACAAAGAGAATTTGACAAGCAATCTGTTTATTCTTCAGATTATAAAACTGCTTTCAGGGCCACATTAAAGTAATATGCACACGATCAAGAGAAAGGAGCCATCCCTTGGTAACAGACAGAAGGCCTTTCAGACAATCAGGGGGAGGATGGCAAGGTGCCCCTCTGCCCCACAGGTGGTAGCAGAAAGTAGTTCTGTTTCAAAGACCACCACTGTGAAAAACAAGCAAGACTGGCATAGAGGCCTTCAACAGTTTAAAGTCACATAGTTCGAGTAAAACTGGGCACAAAACAAAGCAACAGGAAACGTCCTGATTATTGCAATATCACAGGCTATTGTAAAGAAGTCCTGTAACCCAGAGAAAATTTTGGCATGTCCAAAGCCACCCTGGTTCTTGCATTTAGACATTTAGCTAGCATTTAAAATTTTATAAAATATTATCCATAATTTCTATTTCCAGTGTACTTTATCTGTCTGTCTGCCTTTGTGTTTCTGGCTCTTTTCTATACATTTCAACAAATGCTGTTCCTTCTGCCTGGAAAATTATGTGTGTTGGGGGGGGGGGTTGCTTTGGGGTTTTTTTTAGCCAGAGTCTCACTTTGTAGTTCAGGCTGGCCCTGAGCTCACTAGGTAGCCCAGGCAAGCCTCGAACTCGGCAATCCTCCTGCCTCTGCCTCCCCAGTGCTGGGATTACAGGCGTGAGCCACCATGACTGCCCCTGTTGCATGTGGTACTGATTGCTGGTGGGTGTGAGTCACCACAGCCAGTATTGTTGTATGTGGTTACTGGGGATGGAACTCAGGACCTTTTGCTTGCTAGGCAGGTGTTGGAATCAGTGAGCCAAATCTCTAGCCACAAAACTGTGTTCTTTTGATTTTTCAACATGAGTTCCCTCTTATTACTTGCATTGTATCTAGAATGTCAATTCTTCAGAGAGGCTTCCTTTTCTTCTGAGTGCCTGTTTGTACTACAGAAGAGTGATATGTATTTGGGGGAGTCGGTGAGTTCATCTAATGTATTTTGCTCATTTTTAATTCCTTTAAACCTCTCTTTTCCTCTCCCCCTGCCAATCCCTTCTTTCACCTGCAAGAATCCACTTTCTAGTTCCCTATCATCGGCCCGTTATTTTACTCATTCACTTACTTGTATCTTAGGGCCATTTGGTGATTGGTTTGTTCTTTCCCTCAGCCTCGGTCTCTTTTCTTCATGGGACTTGCTCATTTTCAAGTGGTTTTTTGAACCCATGAGTTTGCTTGTTCTCTCCCTCCGCTAAGCTCCTCAGAACCACAGACCTCATGCTCTGTGTTCCCCTCACGGTCTCCAGGGCTCAGCCTGGCACTGAGGAAATGTTCTTCTGTAAATAAACCGATGTCAGAGTAAGATCAAGTGGGCAATAACCAGGAAGGGGCCTCGGCACTAGAAGTGGAAGTTGGTTTTGCCCATCACAGCCGCTGATGTCCCAGCAAGGGGGTGCCCTGGGCCTGGCCTCCCACTGTGGGGAAAGGTAGCAAACACTGTCAGTGCCAGGCCATTTCCAAAGGGCCAAGCAGCCCATTATGTTCAGGTTCGCTGCTACCTGCATCCACCCATTTAACACGGGCTGTGGTGCCACAGCCTCCCGTCCTGAGGCGACAGTAGTGTTGCGGTTCACTGAAAGAACAGGAGACTTGAAAGTTGCCCTCCTCTATCTAACACATCTACCTAAGTTCTTTTGTATTTGAGAACAATCTTTTATTTATTAAGGTACCACATAGACCGGCAAATAAAAATGCCCATGTTTCTAAATGTAGAGTCCCATCTTGTCCTTGTGGAGGAAGCATTTTGAATGAGGGAATTTTGACTAGTCTGAAACTGGCCTGGGTGACTCTTCCCAGGGGTTAGCAAGATTGAAATTTTACATTTAAGGGCTCTAGCTATCAGTTTAACAGCTGTCTCTCCCAAATATCATAAGCTGCCTGATGCCTGATCTGTTGCTGTTACTGCTATGTCTCTAGCACCACACCCAGTAGAGACTCAGTGAACTAATGACTGAGATTTAGCCTTTTCCTAGGATTAATTTGGTCATCAGCTGGCTGGGTGACTTTGAATAAGTCACCTCATTTGCTCATATTCACATTGGAGAAAACAGGGCTTATTGTGGCCCCTTCTCAATATAGCTTCAAGGATAAAATGGCATCAATATTTTGAAAAAAAAAAAAAAAAAGAAGTTCACAGCAAAGTAAGTGACTGTCTAAGAAAGTATCTTGTCATCATGACAGCAGACACAGCCAATAATACAAGAAGCAAACCTGACGTTGGGTGTGATTGGAAAACAAGTTAAGGCAAAGAGAGGGAAGGGATTGGTCATAAGTGGTGACTTCAAAAGCCCAGGTGACCAGAATCTTCCCACAGAGCCCTGTCTGTGGAAAGCCTGCATCAACCAGCAAAGACGAGGCAGGACATGTGGACATTTCAGGCAGCCCCTGTTCTCACACACCTGGTAGAGCAAGACCCTCTGGCCTTTTCAAAGGATGTCATGGAGGCTACAACTAAGCAAGACAAATCTGGAGAGCTTGGCTGGAACCTTATATTTGGCATTAGCTGAAGATTAGAGTGGAAGATGTCCCAGATACCAGCTACCCTTGGCGCTGGCAAGCTAATTTAAGTTTCCTTTATCAAGGGAAAGATCACATTCAAAGATTAAGGTTACATTTGAGAAAGGTATGTCTTAAAGCTTTAATTATTCAATACTAATAATACAATACATTTTTCTTGCTTTGTATGTATTAGTGGTATCACATGTGTTTTCATCAACAGTGGTAGTATATATCCATTTTAGATGAAGAAACTGAGCTCTGGACAGGCCAGGCAACATACCCAGGACCACACAGGTAGAAGGGACCTGGAATTTAAATACAGAGCTAGCTGGCTTTAAGTGTTTAAACAAACATCTAGCTCCAGAAAACATCATGGGGGCCAGCTACATAACTTTCAGGGCCTAATATTGCTGTCTAGTCAGGCCAGTTACCATATAGTCTCCACCGTCCGATGACCTCGGGAGGGTGAGCAGGGACGTGGAATCACAGCTCCCAGGCTCCTGTGTTGGTTGAGAAGCTTCCCCGTTTATTATGGAAGTTACAGGCATTATACAGGGCAGTTAGGGATGTGATTGGATGAGAGGGTGGGAGCAGTGCTCACAGCAGGGTGTGATTAGGCACAAGGGCAGACGTAGCATTTAGCAATGTATGATTGGTCTGTGTCACCTGCATCGCTGTGGCTTCTTAAAGGCCCATTGTGTCTATTCATGTGTTAGGGGAGAGAGAGAGAGAGAGAGAGACAGAGACAGAGACAGAGACAGAGACAGAGACAGAGACAGAGAGAGAAGAAGAGAAGGGAAGGGAAGGGAAGGGAAGGCAAGAGAAGAGAAGAGGAGAAGAGAAGAGAAGAGAAGAGAAGAGAAGAGAAGAGAAGAGAAGAGAAGAGAAGAGAAGAGAAGAGAAGAGAAGAGAAGAGAAGAGAAGAGAAGAGAAGAGAAGAGAAGAGAAAGAAGGGAAGAGGTGAAAGCACCTGGAGAAAGGTTTGGCCACATAGTGTAAAATGACAACGTGCAGCAACTTATTCAGGGTGTATGAAGAATCTTAAGAGAACAACAATACAGCTCTAAGCAAAACACAAGCCCTGCAGCTAGTCCTACAAGCCATGGGAGGTGAGTTCCATGGACACAGTGGTGAAGGCATCTCACTCTTGAATGGTCGGAGCTTTGGGCAGTGGCCATGAGGAGGCAGGGAGCAGGACAGTGGCAAAGGCAGAAATGGGAGCGAGGGACACAAGTGAAGCCGATCATCACAACTGTACCCCGAGGAGCTTGAGCCTCCTGGCACTGACATCGACGAAAGGGAGTCCAGCATCCTGGCAGCAGCCCGGCCTGGCTGGACTCTCCCCTCAAGTCCGTCCCATCCACACCCTCACTTATCCCTAAGACGGGTGTCCTGGGGAAACACAAGCGGCAACTGTGACGTAAACATACAAATATTTAAACAGAACAAAGAGAGGAAACTCCCATGAGAAACTAAATAAGAAACATTCACTGGTAAAAACTCAAATTATATCTAGGCAGAACCAACAAAACAAGGCTTTCCTGGTCTGGTTTCGACCACTGTGATCACCAAAACAGTGGGACAATCTAAAGGGAAAAAGTTGTCTCAGGAACAAATAAAATTAACTGATAAAATGTTAGTACTGATTGACAAAAATCTGTGGCCTTGGAGAATGCAGTCTTGGGAGAGAAACCTTGGAGAATGATGCTATGACTTGGTGATAACCATGGCTAAGTTAACCCTTCGGTACCTGAGTACCTCTGCTTTCACACTATTATTACACACCAGCACACATAGGTAAATAATTATTTTCTAGTATGATCTCTAACCACAACATCATGATTTTTTTTCTTTGTTGGGTATTATTCTATGTGATATGTTAATAGTTGCACAGGACCTTGTTAGTCTTCTAAAAGGTCCTGATTTTTTTGTATTTGTAATAAGCACTGACATAAACATCTTGCAAATAAATACACTTTCATCAACATATTATGTCTATTTGCTGTTTCTCAAAAAACATTCATCTGCTGTGACATTTGCTCGGTTTCTGCTCTTAGGAAAAGCCGAGGAAAGTGTTACGATAGCAACACACGTCACAGTTGCTGCTTGGATGGAGGGCTTCATGTTTCTAACACTCCCGTACCACTTCACCCGCATGGCTTAACATCTCCCTTCCCTGTAACTGGATACACCCTGAGGGCGTGGACATGTGGGGCGCCTCCCCGTGTGCCCCAGGGTCTTGTTCACACAGCTCTCCATAAATGTCTAGGCCACAGCTGAACAAGTTCTTGTGGCCTTGGAGACCCAGTTCCCTGCCAGCTTTCCTCCATGATTCGTGAGACATTTCCCCCACAACTGAAGAACTGAAGCTGGGGTGTCTGTTAGTTCTTTGATGTATCTACCATCAGATGACCAGAGGTGGATGTCTTGAGAAATGGAGCAGGGAAAATGATTTACGATTTCCTAGGTGGGTACCAAAGAACGAAGATGTCAAGGTCTACACTACAATCTGCACTGTGCAGAAATGACTTAGTGCTTTATACTCAAAATCAGTTATGATACTTTACATCAGAAAAGCATTGCCATCACAGAAGCATCCCTAAACTTACTTCTCCAGGCTAATTAGTGTCAATGAAAGGGAAAAACTGTCTCGAGCTCGAATGGCACATTACCTTTGCTTCACACGCTGAAGCTCCCATTGTACACATTGGCTTGGCTTGCTCTACTCCTCGCAGAATGTCTCTTTGGGTTTTTTCCTATTGCAGCCTTAAAATATTACTTTCTTTCAGTTATGAGTGTCAAATCACAATCTATCTTCTAGGACTAATAACAATGTCCTTTGATAACTTCATGAGTTTTCTGTTCTGATCAATTCAGTCTAATCTCCTTCCCCTATATTGCCTCCCGCCAGGTGCCACACAGTGGGCACCCTACTGTGTGCCATGCTTCTGTCAGGAGCTGGAGAGCAAAGGGAAAGAATCAAACCCCTGCTCTTCTCATAAAACGTAGCAGGGGACGGGAGAGAGACTCAGCAGGCTGGGTCCAGGCGGGGCAGCCACCGCTCTGCCTGATCCCAGTGATCCACAGTGGCTCCTTCTGGGTGACTGAACGGGCTTACTTAGCCTTTAGTAAGTCATGCTTTTAAGCGAGGCAAGTTTATATCATTTGCTGGGGGGGGAGCAAAATCAATCAGTATGATAAAGACAATGGGGTAAACAAGTCAGATGTCTGCACATTCGTACTTCTCCATTGACTGCATCTCAGGAAAATATGGAGAGGCTGTGACTCCTACCCACAGCGAGCCCCGACCTGCAGGCTCCCAGTTTTACCTTCTCAACAAGGAAAAGGCTGGTTCAGCACAAGGGCCAGAGGCTTTGAGAGCTCCCAAGTGGTGGAGGGTCAAATGATTCAAACCCACATCTCTGGGTCGCAGCACTTTGCTTTCCTTAACCCTGAACTCCGCTTTCTCCCCAAACCTACACAGTGTTGAGGCATCAAAGGGTAAGGAAAAGCGAGGAAAGGTCTGGCTTTGAGTTTGGCTCAACCAGTTTATTAGTCTCAGGGCTCTGAGAAGTCGCTTCACCTCTGCGCATTCACACATGGGGGAGAGCCTGACACACAGTATGAAGTAACAGTAGCAACGCAACTGCGATCATGAGCGTTTGAGAGCGAGTGGTCTAGTGCCAGACCGCCTGTGGTCAAGTCTCTTTTACCTTTAAACCTCTGTGACCTTGGGCAGGTCATTTCAGTTCTCTGGGCTTCAATTCCATCAGCTGTTAGAAGACGAATAAAATTTTGTCCCTGTCTCACAGAGTTGTTAAGAGAGACACATTAGTATAAATATATATAAAGTGCTTAGAATAATGTTACATCTCATTGCAATGATTAAATAGTTGCTACAAGTATAAATCTTAACAGTGCTGGTGGGGAGATGCAATCGGTCCACACCCAATCACAGTTCCAGGTCCTGTGTGCTTGGACATATCCCTGCTGGCTGATCTTTTAGGATATGAAGAACACAAATTCCTCGCATCTTTCCCAAGTTCGTAATGACAGCAATATATATGGCACACTCACTGTGTCCATCACACTTTTAAGAACACATAGAGGGCCGGAGGGTTAGCTCAGTGGTTCCGGCGCCTGCCTCATGAGCGCAAGGACCTGAGTTCGATCCCCAGTAACCACATATAATGCTGGGCGTGGAGACTCACGCCCACCAACAATCAACACCGCATACCACAATGCCGGATGTGGTGGCTCACGCCTGTAATCCCAGCACTCGGGAGGTAGAGACAGGAGGATTGCTGGGTTCGCAGCGGCTTGCCTGGGCACCATAGTGAGCTCAGGGCCAGCCTGAACTACAAAGCGAGACCCTGTCTCAAAAAAGCAAAAAAAAAAAGAACACATAGAAACACGAACTTACTTAAATCTCACAGTCATGAGAAGAAGACCAAGGTCCTGTTACTCGCTCCACTTTGCGGGGAGGCCAACAGACGTGCCAGACAGCAAGTGGCTTGTTCAAGAGTTCACAGCTGATTTAAGAACTGGCTTCGTGCCCACGTGTTAACTCACCGCTGATAACACCACCCCAGCCTCGCTCAGTGCTCAGTCCTACTGGAGCCGACCCTCCCCAAAACAGCCAACCGCTATTGGACATTATCTGAGCTTGCAAACACCAGCTGTGCGGTGCGGCTCCGAAGGGCTATTTCAAAAAAACACTCACAAAAATGACCAGAGGCTTTGCCACCGAAGGCCATGGTATTCTGAGAATTTAGCCGAGATTTTCTGTGTGGGCCCCTGTGCTGGGATAAGAGGGAGCGCTCCTGTTTGCATTAGCCGAAGACGGATTGTGAACTATTATCTTCCCTTGTTATCTGAGCTGCTGCTGCACAAGGAAGTTTCCTTTGCTAATGGTTGAACTGCTCTTCAGATAAAGGCCTCCCCTGGATCTCCACGGCACTAATTAATCAGCTGTTAAAACAGTGGTTGATAAAGACAGGCTTACTTAAAGTTCGAATGGCCTGCAATCAGAGATAACCGGCAGCTCCCTTTTGGCAGTGAGATATGAAAACAAGAGAATGATCAGTTATCAAAGTGAACATGGCACTCAAGTGAAAAATGGAGTTCAAAAAATAGAGTGACATTCAAATTGGGGAAAAAATAAACATATAATTATTTCTTTGAACCCATGTTGGCAAAGTGAAGATGGCAGAGCACATACACACACACACACAGATGCACATGCATGTGTACATGTGGAGCATGTAAACATTAAGACGTGATCCATGCTGACACTGGGGTGTGAGTCAGGGGCTGAGAAGGTTCATGACCGTGGTCATACAAAAGGGCAGGACATGCGGGGTGTGGTGGCTCACACCTGTCATCCCAGCACTCGGGAGGCAGAGACAGGAGGAATGCTGAGTTCGAGGCTTGCCTGGGCTCCATAGTGAGCTCAGAGCCAGCCTGAACTACAAAGCGAGACCCTGTCTCAATAAAAAAAAAAATAATAAAAAAAAAAAAGGGCGGGACAGGGAGCCACCACTTCCCTTTGAGGGCTCCTTGCCTGACCCACACTGGTACATACACAAGCTGGCATCTCGTGCCTAGGAGGCAGCAAGTGTTCTGACACTGAGCTCCATCCACTCCTATTTTTAAAACTTAAATCGAAAGGTTGACTTTTGCAAAGGCAAAGGATAAGACTTTTTAAAAGGTATTTTGAAAAGAAACCACCCAAAAAATAAGCATGTGATAGGTAAGTGGGAAGACATTTCCCTGAGGAAAATGCCATGGAGAAAATATGGCGTGTAAATTGATCTCCCGCTTTCCAATGGACTTAGGAGTGGAAGGATGTTATTGGCACGGTGGGGGGGGGGGGTGCTATCCTCACTGAGCATGAGATTTCGGAAGGTTCAGACACACAGTCATGGGGTATGATGTCATCCTCCATGCCCTGCTCCTTCCAAAACAAAAGCAGAACCAAAAATGTGTCTCTGAAATTTAGGTTCCAGGGTGTGAAAAATTTAAAATTTTTGCTATAAGCAAAATATATATAATGGAAAGAAACTAGAAGAAGGGCCAAAAGAGGAAGGGAAAAAACAGGGAGAGGAAGGGAGAAAGATAAAAGAATTGAGATATATTAAGCACATGTCTCCACAATCAATGTAAACATTATCTTCAATTTAAACATGTAGCACAAATATGTACTACTAAAATAGTAATAATAAATAAACCCTACTGAGAAAAGAAAAAACTATAGACTACCAATTCACTGAAGGGCTCATAAAAATACAACAACAGATCTGAATTTTGAAAAAGAAAAAAGAAATGATAACATGAACATAACTTTCCTAAATGAAACTATTAACAATACTATTCCAAAGATTGTCATTTGGAATTTTCTTGGTTTCATATATTTAGGATGCAGAATCTGTCAACCTAATTATGCAATAGTAATTTTACAAAAACCTCATGATCGATATAAACCAGCAAATAATCTCTTGGAGTCTCAGTTTCCTCATCTGTAAAATGGGTGAGCAGACTGGGAAAGTTACCAAACTACATCACTTCAAACATCTTTTTGAAGACTAACATCCCATAAGTCTAGACTTTACCATACATTATTTATATCCAAACATTACAATTTTATTGTTAACTCCAAGCCATATATCCAGGAGCACCTGAAAAGCAGATAAATGCATAAGTTCTAAGAAAAAAACATTAGCTTAAAAAATGCAGACGTGCAAGGATTACACAAACCCTCTTGGCAATGTTGATCTTTAAAATGCGGTAGCAATTTGTAATAATTAAGAACATTTTGACAGAATTCCACCTACTCACATATTTACATAATAGTGGTGCATTGGGAATTAGATATCACTGAATTTCCGTGTCAGTGACCCCATTTTGCATGCTTGAAATTGCCTTCTGCCTTCTGGACGCTTTTATCCTCTTCCCCTTGTGTGTGTGACAGGATCACCACAATCCCCCAGTGCTCTGTGGAGCAGGATTGAAATCACTCATTACTGCTGCTTCCCAATGTGACAGCTCAGGAAGTGGTTTCCTAATGCCTAGGTATCAACTATGGAGCTGACACAGAGGGTTCACATCCAGGGTCTACAAATCCGAGCGCCCCAAGGCCCTGAGCAAGCTCGGGCACCCCATTCTGCGGTTCTCCATGAGTCACACGCCTCCTCACATGAAACGCAGGTACCGTAAGCCAGCCTCTGTCACGGGACCGCCAGCTGTGGTTCAGACGGGGTTCACCTGAGCTGAAGAGCCACAGCGGCTTGGGAAACTCGCGTGGAACCCAGGGACCTGCTGTTACCCTACTTGATGATTTCTTTGCAACCTAAGGAAAAAAAAAAAAGCAACAAAAAAGATGGAAAATGGCCCTTAACGAGTCACCGGGAAAGTAGCTTTTGAGAAAATTTTGAGATTAATTCTCCAAGACTGCTTCTAGAGAGCCTACAAGCAGAGCTACTCTGCATAACAAAAAATTAAGCCTCCATCAGCCTTTACCGTGGGCCAGGTGTTGTGATACAACTTGACGCACAGAGTTGCCGGTGTCTTTCACAAAAACCCTATTTAGGAGGGAGGCATCGACCCTATTTTATAGATGAGGAAATGGGGCAAAGAGGTTAGGTTACCCAAGGTCACCTAGCTAAGAAGCTGCAGCCTTGATTTAAACGTGGATGGGCTGGTTCCAGAGCTTGGTCTTTCAATAACTATTCTAAAAATAAAATAAAATGCAATTTTCCCCAAATCCCATGGCCTGTAAGTAGCAGATGGAACCGTCCGAAGCAGATCTCTCATAGGCAGAGACCCTCAGGTTACTGGTCCTCCTACCTCAGTGTTTTGTCTCGTCCGCAGTTTCTGTTACCCAGCAGAGCAGGTGAGGGGAAGCTGACGAGACTGTTCACCGCCTCCACGAGCCTGGGAAGGACGAGGCCACTTCAGGCCCAAAGAAGAGAGACGCAAAGGGAGGGAAAAGGAAGGCCAGGGGCCGGAGAAGCGCAGGCCGTGACTCTAGTCCCAGCCCGTGTCTCGAGGGCGCACAGGGGGCGGATCACAGATGTCAGCCTTCTTCCCTCCTCTTGCCTTTTCTGTCCCCTGTTCCTCTTCTTTTTCCTCCCCTTCACTTTCTCCCTGTTTGGGGCACAAGGGCTGAATTCTCACCAGTAGACACTTCCAGATTTTTCTGTGATCACTTGCACGATAGAAGGGCCGCTTGTACCAGCCGATTAATGTCTTGAAGCTAAATAATAGCGTCCTTCTTTTCTTCTTGCTACATCTATTAGGTGGACGTTCTCCTCCAACGGCTCAAAATGTCTGTGTTTTCTCGGTCCAAGTTTAATTCCCACTCGTATTTGCTAATGGGCCACTGCTTTCCACACGCAGTACTCGGTCTTGGCTGCGCTGTGGTGCATGGTGTCGTCAGGAAGCGTCGCCGAAGCCTCTGTGATGGCTGGAAACCTCTGCACAGGGCCATTAGCTGTTTCTCCAGCTGTTGCCTGGGCTGCTCAAGAGCTCAGACACTAAAAAGTGAAGTTTCTTCAATCCAGTGCATCGATTCCACCCATTCCCCAATTAAACACCGGAGACATCTGCCCCCAACAACTACAGACACACAAGTTACACTTCCCTGCATTAGTTCCCAGGCCCAGATCACTTAGAATGATTTTCTCCGCGTTATTTGTTACATTTTTCCAACCGGTGCTCAATAGCAAGCGATGAGTACAACCAACTCTTCACGTGACGGCCTGAGTCAGGCTGATGTCTCCTCGCTCCCAGACACTGCTTCAGTAAAAGGCACTGCTGCCCTGGTCTCCCGCAGGCTCTGGCAGTTGCTTTGGGGTTGAGTGAGAATGCTCAGATCCAACAAAACGTTCACTTGGTTTTTCATTTCCTTCTATCTAAATGCTTAGCTCATAAAGAAAAGATAAACAAAGCACACTTTTTTTGTGGGTGGGGGGGGTCAGGGGAAAGAGGAGAAAAGGACTTAGAAAGGTCCTACCGCAAACAAAAGACTTGTTTCAAGGTGTCTAATATTAGCATAATGACTTCAGAGGAGGAGGTAAGTCTGGAAAGGTAAGATGGGCCGAGATAAGATAAGGGAGGTGGAGGTGGCAATGCCGATAGGTAACCCAGCGTGGGAGCACAAAAGGCGAACCCAGCAAAGATGGGTGAACCTGAAGAGAAACTGTACCTCTACCCTGGCTTTAAATGGGCTCAATGTTACTCTAGCCTGTGCTACAGAAACTCAGTCACTGACTCCACAGTCTCCAGAAAGACTTGCTCTTCAGCACACTGTTGGCACCTTTCCCTTCGCTGACGCTGCTCTCGTTGGCAAGAGGTGCACCGACTGCCACCCTCAGGCAACACGTCCCTGCTTCCAAAGGCTGTGCACCTCTACAAGGCCCCTTTCCCCGCTGGGTTACACCGTAAAAGCGAGACGGAGAGGAGCACGCCCCCAGATTCTGCCGGTGCTTTCTCGGCTTGCCCGGAGAAGACGTGCAAATAACAGGATAAAATGTCTTTTGCGAAGCATAAAGAAGTCCACAAACTGCTCTATTTACTACAGTGGTTTAGAAGTGGGTGTCTACACCTGCCGACTCCACCCTGGTTCACACTTCATGAGTTATTAGGCGTCTCTGCATGTTCACTTGGCTATAACAACTGCCGGATCATTTTAGAACCAACAGAAACGTTTTGTTCACAGTTTCGGAGACCAAGAAGGCCAAGAGCAAAGTGTCAGAAGATGCCGAGTCTGGTGCCCACTCCTCCAGAGAACCCTTTCTGGCTGTGTCCTCACAGGGAGGGTGCCGTGGCGACTTGATCGACTTTGCAGTCTGCCCTGGGGTTGGTGGAGCAGACTTGTGGGTCTGGGTGGGCCCTGGAGGTGTGGCCTCGGGCTGCGTGGCCCCTCCTCCCTTCCTTCTGCGCCCTCTTCCCTGCTCTGCTCCCCCACAGAAGGCTCTTCTGACCCACGTCTCCGCTTGGGATCCACCCGACTGTGGACTGCAACCGTGAGCAAACCGAACCTCTTCATGTTTAAGTTGGGAGTATTAGGGATCGTGTCTGAGCGATGGAAAGCCGCCGAGCACGGAGCCTGTGCGTGTCTCCTTCCGCGTCCTTTTTCAGGGCATTCGTCTCATGACCGGGTCACCTCCTAGAGGCTCACCTCCTGATACAACACTGGAGATGAACTGTGAGAGCAGGAACTTCTGGGAGAACTCAAAGATTTACCCCCTTTGTTTCGCATTTCACAGGGATCACTGACCTTCATTAATAAACCCAGGGTCTCAAAATCTGTTTCTACAAATGTTTCCTCGTACTTGAAATTTTTGGTTCATTCAGGGAAGGGGGTAAATGTGCTCCTCCATCGTTGCTGGAAACAGAAGTCCAGGAGACCTTTTTAAGAATTGTCCCATCTCTAGACAGACGTCTTTATGAATATTCAAAAGCAGAACTGGACACAAACAGCATGGATCGAGTTCTGTCCCTCAAACACGCCTGTGATGGGCGTGGCTATCTTTGTTTTATACATTTAAATACCAACACTCGGACTGGTGGAGCGTTAGTTTGAAGTGAGCCGGCTGCGTTAGAACCCAGGCCTGAGCCTCTGCCTCAGGTCTTTTGATTTCGCTCAATGACCTTGAAGCTTTGGAGGATGCAGAAGTCACCTGTCCTCAGCTTGATAATATTATCCAGCCTTCCAGATCCCAATGAAGGCAATTTTTAAAGATAGTCTTGTTATTAAAGTTGAAATATATATTACAAAGAGTAGAAATCTACTATTCTTTTCTTTGTTTTATTTGACAGGAATGTTGTGATTAGCTATGATCTTGACTTTACAATGTATAAAGACTTAATTATTTCTGTAGTATTCATATTTATGTGTGAAATATACAGTAAAATTATAAAAAATATTTTCTAGCTTTATTCTTGGATTGTTTTTCAGAAAATAAATGATTTGTTTTGAAATAAATTTTTACAAAGACTGAAAAATTCATTATTATGGTGTATTTTGTTATATGGTATTAAAATTACCATATAACATTAACACATACCGGAAAATAAAGATTCAATGGAACAGGAGAATGTAAAGTGAAAAAGTGCAATGGTCTTTTCTCCCTCAATCCTATTCTCTAGTGTAGCAACTGCTAACAGTTTCTTCTGTATCCCTTAGGAAATTTTTAGTGTCTAAACATGCCTTTATGAATAAATATGAATATATTCCTTAGCTGTACAAACTAGTGCTCTTAAAAAATGTATATTAGAATACTGTATCTGTCTGCTTTCCATCCACTGATTTGACTTTTTCATATTTACTTTATAAAGGTTATGCCATAGGCAGACTCTTTATGTCCCCTCAAAATTCATGTTGAAACTTTATTTTTGATGTGGTAGTTCCAGAGGCAACACATTTGGGAGATGACTGGGGTCATGAGTTTTGGGACTTCATGAATGGAGTTTGAGCTTCTATTCCTAAAGATTCCAGAAAGGTTTTGTTTTTGTTTGTTTGTTTGTTTTGTTTTGTTTTTTGAGACAGAGTCTCGTGTTATAGTGCAGGCTGGCCCTGAGCTCACTATGTAGACCAGGCAAGCCTCGAACTCAGCAGTCCTCCTGCCTCTGCCTCCCAAGTGCTGAGATGACAGGCATGAGCCACCACCCCCAGCATTGTGGTGTGTGGTACTGATTGCTGGTGGGCGTGAGTCACCACAACCAGTATTGTTGCATGTGGTTACCGGGGATCGAACCAGGGACTTTGCGCTTGCTAGGCAGGTGCTGAAACTACTGAGCTAAATCTCCAGCTCCAGAAAGCTACTTTTGCCCCTTCTGCCATATTAGGTTATAGTCATGTCAACTATCTATGAACCAGGAAATGGGCATCATTACATTCTGGAGATCTGCCCACAATTTAACCTTGGGTTTTCAGTTTCCAGAACTGTGAGAAATACATTTATTTATAGATCACTTCATTTACGATATTTTGTTATAGCATCCCTAACTGACTAAGACATCTTAATTGTGTGTTTATTAAACTGACCCCTTATCTGGCATACATATTGTACAGAATTCTTTTTAATATGTTAATATATTAACTTTCATTTTCTGTCCATCTAAGAAATTATTATTTTTATGTGTCAGAATTACCAGTCCTTTTCTCTATAATTTCTAGATGTCTGATGTCATATTTATACTTTACATGTGTACTTTTTGTGAATATGTATTTTTAAAATGTTTCCTCTTATTGCTAAGACCATTAAAATAATATACTATTGACTAATCGATTTAAGAATGGCTTTGTACTTATTAATTTTTTATAATTGATTTTATTGGTACATTTTTATACATACAATATGATCACATTTAACACTGAGAACTTGTACCTGCACGTGACACATCTTCGCTTTGTAGTTCAGGCTGGCCCTGAGCTCACTATGGTGCCCAGGCAAGCCGCCACGAACTCAGCAATCCTCCCGTCTCTGCCTCCCGAGTGCTGGGATTACAGGCGTGAGCCACCACGCCCAGCATTATATGTGGTAACCGGGGATCGAACTCAGGTCCTTTCGCTTGCGAGGCAGGCGCCGGAACCACTGAGCTAACCCTCTGGCCCCACGTGACACATCTTGATTCTCACTTTTCCCCTTTCCCCTGCCCTCCATACAGTCCCCACTGCCTATCTATCTATATAAAACCTTTGTTTCCATTTTTTAATATTGAATTCTTTATTGGTATATTTTATATACACAAGATTTTTTCCCTTTTTTACTTTCCCCTACCCACCCTTTCCCTTTTCCTTTTACATATTTTCTTCCTATTCCTTTTTCTTCCTATTTCACTTTCCCTATCGTACATTTTGGCATTCAGTTACATCTACAGTTTTTCATACTAGAGAAAAGGTATGATACTTGCAAATCTGTGTCCTATTTATTTCACTTATGAGTATGTCCTTAAGGTACATCCCCTTGAGTATAAATGACTCAAAGTTATCATTCTTTATGGCTGAGTGTTATTCCATTTTATAGAAAAACCACATATACTTTATCCAGTCCCTATTGATGGGCTCTTCCCAGTATTTAGCTATTAGGAACTGAGCTGCTATAACCCTATAATATGAGTATACATAGTTCGCTGTGGTATGATTCTTTCAACTCTTTCACGTATATATCTAGCAGGGGAATAGCAGGGTCCAGTGGGACCTCTGACCCTAGGTTTTTGAGGAATCTTCACACTGATCTCCTCAATGGTTGCACCAGTCTGCAATCTCACCAACAATGGAGAAGGGTTCCTTTCTCCCCACACCCCTGCCCACATTTGTTGTTGGTTGACTTCATATCAGCCAAAGAATATCTGTTTTACATCTTTTATATTATGTTATTAGTACTTTTTTTCAGTAAATGAAGTTTACATTCACCTTAGGGAATAGGTGCACGTCCATGGCACAGCCTGATTCTTGGTAATCCCCTTCCGCAACCCCTTCCTGAACACTTCCCTCCTTCCTCTATCTGCAAATTACCTCTCTCTAC
>PVIC010015286.1:0-35419 GCA_004025085.1 Thryonomys swinderianus
TCAACAATCCTCCTGCCTTTGCCTCCCGACTGCAGGGATTACAGGCATGAGCCACCACACCCAGCTCAGAAGAATTCTGAAGATGGACTCTTAGATACATATGAATTACCAAAACTACACCAAGAAGATATAAAACCCTGAACAACAATTAATAGATAATGAAACAGAGGCAATAATAAAACCTACCAAGTAAGAAAAGCTTACATTTGAATTGATTCACAGCTGAATTCTACAAGATCTTCAGGGATGATCAAACATCAGTAATCCTCAGGCTCTTTAACAAAATAGAAAAGGAAGGAATATTTTCAAAGTCATTTCTGGAAGCTATCATCACCCCAATTCCCAAACAAGACAAAGATTCAATAAAAAAAGAACTATAGGCCCATCTCTTCAATTAATATGGATGCAAAAATTTCCAATATGGATGGCAAATGGAATGCAACAAATCATCAAAGAGATCATACATTATGACCAAGTAGACTTCATTCTAGGAATGAAAGGATAGTTCAACATAAAAATGAATAAATATGGGACATCATATAAACAGAAGCAAGGACAAAATTCACATAATCATCCCAATAGATACAGAAAAAGCATTTGATAAAATCTAATATCCACTCATAATAAAAACATTGAAGAAAAAAGGTATACAAAGATCTTATGGAAATCTGATAAAAGCCATTTATTACAAATCTACTGCCAGCATCATATTAAATGGGGAAAAATGGAAAGCTTTCCCTCTAAAATCAGGGACAAGATAAGAATATCCACTATTACCACTTTTGTTCAACATAGGACTTACAATGTCAACATTCCCAACCAGGCAAGAGAAAGAAATAAAAGGTATATATATAAGATAGGGAAGAAGTCCATTTACCATTATTTTCAGATGACATGATCTTCAACACAGAAGACCCAAAAAATTCCACAAAATGATCCTAGAATTAATAACCAAATTTAACAGTGTAGCAGTGTACAGAAATCACACACAAAAAATCACTAATGTTCCTATGCATCAATAATGAACTTTCTGAGAAAGAAATTAGGAAAAAATACCATCCACAATAGTACCAAGAAAATTAAATTATTAGCAACTGACCTAATGTAGGAAATAAAATACCCTAGAACTGAAGACTACAATACTCTGAAAATGGGGATTAAAGAGCACAACAGCAAATGGGAAGTAATTCCATGTTCTTGTATAGTAAAAGCTGTCTCCATTTTTACCCTTCCATTCTCTTTTGCTGAGATTCCTTCTTCCTTCTTTTCCTTCCACCTCTTCCTCCCTTGTTTCTCTTTTTATTTTCTTCTAAGTTTTCAATATTTAACTTCCATTTTGCCCTTTATTTACCCTTTGTGTTTCTCACACAAGAGAAATGATATGATATTTAAACTTAAATGTCTGATTTGTTTCACTTAACATTATGATCTTGAGGTGCATCAGTTTACCTAAGATGATTCAGATTTGTCTTTTTTATGGAAGAATGCTACTTCATTGTATATAAATATCACATTTTCTTTATCCATTCATCTGTTGATGGGTGTATGGGCTATTTTCAAAACTTAGCTATTATAAATTTTGCTGCTATAGACATGCATGAAGTATATATTGATGCATGGAGTATGATGCTTTTTATGCTTTTGAAAAGTTCCTAGAAGGGATACAGCTAGGTCAAATAGAACTTCTAATTTTAGTTTTTTGGAGAAATCTCCACACTGATTTCCAAAGTGGTTGTACCAATTTTTACTCTCACCAGCAATGGAGAAGGGTTCTTTATTGCAGAGTGTTGTTCCCTAAAGATGACTTTAATTTCTTTCCTGGACTGCAAAATGAGAGGAAGGGAGCGATTTACTGTGATAGTGGCTCAAATCAAACCTTGGTTTTCAAGGTCCATAATTTTTCAAATTAGAGAAACAAAATAGGACCTTAGTGGACTAATGCTATTTCAGACTGAGGGCCTTTGGATTAGCCATTAACAATAATCATTAAAAATCAAATGATTCTGCTCATTATGTAATTTTGTCTACCTTGCATTTGATTATTAAATATTAAGATTCAGGCTCTCTTACTCCAACATGCTAGTATTTCCAGGGGAGCCCATCTCTACTGCAACCATCTTTGGTCCACAGAAAATAAACAGGTGAAGTCTTTGAAGACCTGTGAGTAGTAAGGCAGGAGAAGTTTTATTAAAAGAAGGAAATGAATCTTAAAAAAAAAACAACCAGCAGTAGATCTGATGATGTGAGAGCTTAATATAATCAGTCATATGAATCCTCCTATATGTTCTAATTCCAAATCTTGAGATTCCTAGTCTTTTAAATATTTTGTTTTGACAAAGGTTACATTTAATTTATAATGTAATAAAGGTTACAGGTAAAAAGCTACACAGAAAGCATGAAAAGCCCTACTACACAAATGTACAAATCTCTGTACAAAGCTCATATGAATGCTTCCTGCCTGGTTTGTCAGCCAGGTCTACTCTTGGAACTCTGGGGAAGCGGAGCTCTCAACAGAGGGGGAAGAGCCTCCAACCCGCCAGAAAAAAATTGTCCTCTGAGTGCCAGTAATTGCTTACAAAGTGAAATATTTTCTTTTTAATTTAAATTGCCTTAGTGGTAACATCCTGAAAAAAAAATGCCTTCATAACACACTGAAAGAGGAAAGTAAAGCTGTGGACAGTAGAGGACAGTACTCTGGAACTAAGTGAGAAACAGGTGAGTGGAGTGCTCAGGTCCGACAGGAAAACAGGTGAAGTTAGAAACTGTATCCCCGGACTGGTTGTGGACAAAGGGAAATCAAAATGCTCTCATTCCAACAGAAAGGACAAAAGAGAAAAGCCTAACTATTGGACCCCAAAACCACTGGCTCAAGACAACATTTCTGAGTTTAAACCTCTGCTTACCTTGAGAATGCTAAACCTTTTTCATCAACCTGGGGCCGGTGGCAACCCTTGGGATTTCAGAGTAGTAAATGCAAATGAGGCTGCCGGATCCCCAAGACTGGAGAGGCTCCTGCCACCTGCACAGCTCTGGATTCCACCTGGGCTATGTGAGGTCACATAAAATGTTACCAGGGAGAGGGAAAAGGACAAAGAGGCAATGGAAGGCTGGGGAAGAGCCAGAGCGGTCTACTTCAAACAACCTACAAAACCTCTCTGCACCAGCAGTGTTGTGAAGACAGCTTCACGGGGTGTCTCAGCCCACCCCAGTCTCAATACACATGGTCAGGACCCGGGAGACATTCTGAAAAGCGATACTGCACACGTGAAGTTTTTCTCCCCAGTACATTAGCTCCCTTGTCACCCTTCCACCCCACCCCACCCCACCCACTCCCAGCTTTCTCCATGACTAAAAATATCAAATCAGTAAGGAAGGTGTGGGCTTCTTGCCTGGCCAAGCCTCTTTTGCATATTTCTTCTTCTTGGGTTCATTAATGGCTTCAGGGTTATACACTGCAGGGTTTGGGGTGGGGTTCATGTTCACTGCTGATGGCACAACCAGTCAAGTCCACATCGGGGGTGAGGTTCAGGTATGGCATGGTCAAGCCATCGATGAGTGTGGGGAGCAGGCCCCTGTAGAGTCCTCCACTGAAGGCAAAGTTCCGTATGCACCTGTTCCCTCATTCCTCCAGGCCCAGGAAGCCAGGGCCTTCCACCCGCTTCTTCTTGACTGGGACTACTGCAGTTTGCACCATGTTCCAAAAGCATCCAACTGAAGGGTCCACGTCCTTTGGATTAATGACCTCATTGTCCTCACTGAAAGTCACCCATGAGTTCTTCCGCTTCCTCTTCGGTCTCTGAATGTCCAGATTTCCCTCCTGGATGGTTAGGGTACAAATCCGCTTGTTGTGGGCAGTTAAACTCTGTCAGTTTATCGAGTTCAGTTTCCTCCTCTGGAAGTCCCAGGAAGCCCTTGAGTTCATCATCTTCTCCACCCGTCTTCTCATCTCCTTTCACAGCTGATGGCAGTGTCTGGGGTTTCTTACGCAGAGTGTATGCCCTTGTGGAGGCGCCAAATGAGACTGTGGAGTTGATGGGAATTTGCTAAGGCTTGTGAGGTTCCAACTGAATGTGACCTAAGGAAGTGCCATGTGTACTGTTGAGATCTATCAGGAACTCTCTTGAGGTGCTTGTGGTAAACCAGTGCAATGTGGACCCAAGAGGAAGACTGGTGGTCAATGGTAAAGTCACACAAATCAGGGTTTCTCCCAAATAAGTAATACTTCTTCTCGTCAATAAGGAGTTTCTCAATTAGTTTGTTTCCTTTGACCACATCCAGTTGTAAACCAGGTTTAGCTGCTTAGGTCAGGTAGTCGAAAAGCTGGAGGTTCCCTAGTCTTTTACATCTTGAAAGGCCCTCAGTTGTTTTTTTTTTTTTTTTTTTTTTTTTGCTTTTTGAGACAGGGTCTCACGTTGTAGTTCAGGCTGGCCCTGAGCTCACTATGGTGCCCAGGCAAGCCGCCGCGAACTCAGCCATCCTCCTGTCTCTGCCTCCTGAGTGCTGGGATTACAGGTGTGAGCCACCACGTCTGGCATTGGCCCTCAGTTTTATGTAAGAGATTTTTTTGGCTTTAAATTTGACTTACCCAGTAAACTGACAGCATCTAAAACCAGTCTTTATTTCTGGACTATAGTAGATTTGCATGGGCAAGAGATAAGTATCTATTATCTATTGATAATTATCTTACCTTAAAATAAGTAAATTATTGTGGACTATCCAGGTGCTGAACTAAGACCTGCTGAGGTATTTGGTGAAGGTCAAGGGAATACAGAAGGGTTAGTAGAAGACAGTTATAAGTAAAAGGTATGACTGTGTGATTAGGTACAGAAGTAAGAGTTGAAATTGTCATGGTTATTCGCTATTTAAAAACTATTCTTGTACATATATACACACATATTAAACAGAAGATGAAAGGGTGGGATCAGGGAGCCTTCCACCCAGATTTCACAGGAAGGTCTAGAAGGCCAAGAAACAACCCCTGAGAGAGAAGAGCATGAACCTGTAAGAAAGAAGTCAAAGGTGCAATGGGGACTCCAAGAAGTTGGGGATGCCAGGAATGTGGAATATCTGCCGAGGATGTCTGTAGGTCATGAATGGAGCCAGCCCAAAGGAGAGGCTGCGTATGCTACAACCAGCAAAGTTATAGGAGTGGGGCGGCTCAAGCCCTTAGAACTCACATTTTACTACCATGTGCCCCAGATACCCAATAGAGAACTGTAGGACTTAATGTTTTCCCTGCTGGGTTTCTTTGCTTTGGTCTGATTCTTTTCTATTTCCCCACTTTTCCCCTTTGGAGCTGTAACATTTTCTTTATGTAATTCTACCTTGGGATTATGCATTTTTAAATTTTTACTGAGATATAAAGCTAAGACTTTGCCTTGAGTCTCAGAAGAGTATTTGACTTAGACTTGGAATTTTGACAAATGTTGGAACTGTTGAGACTTTGTGGAAGGGATTATTATATTTCCAGGTGTATGAAGGATAGTTGTATTTGTAAGACAGAATTATGAACTTGCTATTGTCTTTACTTGGAGCTAATGTACAACTTAAGGAGATGTATTTGTGCAACAGGTTGAAAAGGGTTGCAATGGTTAAGTCAGAGTTTCATCTTCATTGGCTTTGGGACCTGCCTTGGGTGTTTGTGTGTATCTGGAAAAGTCACAGGGGCACATCTGCTAATCAAACATGTCCAAAACCTAGAGCCAATTTAGACCCCTCCTCCTGCAAATTATTAGGATTGGATATTGTGTACAAAGACAGGAAAGCTGACTCATATAGATGGGTATTTCCTGTGCTCTGCAAGTATGTTAGTTTACAGGGCAAAAGTGAATTACAATTGTAGTTGGAATGAAGGTTGCTAAATAGTTTACCTTAAAATAGGTAGACTGCCTTGGATTATTGAGGTGGACTCAATATAACCCTAAGGATTCTTACAAGTGGAGGAAAAAGTAAAAGAAAGGAATCAGAGGAAAATGTGGTAAAGAAAGAAATGGCCAGAGAGATGTAGTGCTATTGGCTTTCAGAATGGAGAAAAGAGGCCTCCAAAACATGGAAAAAGTAAGGAAATGTACTTTCCTCTAGTCTCCAAAGATGAATGTTGCCTGGCTACCACTTTGGTTTTATGACTTGTATTTTCAGAAGCATGAAAGAAAAAAGTAGTGTTGTTTTAAATCCAAGTATTTGTGCTAGTTTGTTACCACAACAGCAGTGTGAAGTCAGAGTTTCATCTTCATTGGCTTTGGGATCTGCCTTGGGTGTTTGTGTGTCAGCAGCAGTGTGAAACTAAAGGAAATCCTTAGTTTCTGGCATGATATAGTAAATGATGGCTTAAGTAGAAGATAGTTATTAAGAAAGATTTATCAGGTAGCTCACAGAATCCCTGAGAGGACTGGAGGATAGGCCCTGGATGGCACGTATCAGAAGGCACACCATACTCTTAACATAGAAAGGGCTCACTGACCCCTGAGAGCCTCCATGGGGCAGGAGCCGCTGCATTTGCCCTGCTGCCATCAATACTGGACCCTGTGCATAAACACTGTGAACAGAATAGCAGCCTCAGTTCTTTCTGGAAACTGGATGTAGCTGCTGCCATGTAACATTCTCTCCAAAAGTAGATTTTGTGCATTTTCCACTCCTTTAGGTCCATTAACCTATTTTTCTTTTTCTTTTGGCTTTCCCTGGTGCTTTTGTAAAGAATAATTTTATTTTTCAGTGGACAAAAATAATTGTATGTATTTATAGGACATAATGTGTTTTCATTTATGTTTATATACTGATGGGAATATAATTTAATGCAGTCATTATGGGAAACAGCATGAAGTTTCTTCACAAACTAAAAATAGAACTACAACACGATCCAGCAATCCTGCTTGTGGGTATATATCCAAAGGAAATGGAATCAATATGTCAAAGAGACATCTGATCTCCTATGTTTATTGCAGAACTATTCACAGTAGTGAAGGTACAGAATCAATGTAAATTACCATCAGGTGTTGAATGCAAAAAGAAAATGAGGTATATCTGTGCCTCCAACAGGCTACTACTCATCCCTAAAAACCAGGGAAATCTTATCATTTGATACAGCACAGATAAACCTGGAAGGTATTAGGGGTTGTTAGCTTTTACTCAAAACTCGGAGTCTCTTTGTCCAATTATTTTGGCTTGAATTTTGTGTTTGTACCACAGCTGTGCAGGAGGTTGAAAAAGTGAGTACCTGATATATTGGGTTTTTCTAATGAAACTCATACTCTTCCTTTCCAGTGGTGAATTGTACCCAATAAGAAGATAGTTTCAGATTCTGGGTTACTGAAAAGAATGACTAATATCTACTACAATGCCTACAACCCGAGAAGGCAAAAGAAAATTTCCAGTGTGATTTTAATATGTTAAAGGACTTTGGTCTTGCTTGGGCCCTTCTTGCTGCCCTCTGGAAGCAGTTACTGTTTAAAGTGAGTTTGGATCTACTGATGGGGATCCTTGATTGAGAGTCCTTTATAGAAAAATACAGGTATAAAATGGAAGGTCCTGTTATTAGAAGAAAGGAAAAGAAAAAAGGAGGAGAAGAGAAAAAAGGCAGAGTACAGTGAAAAAAACCACCTTTAGAATCATAGCTAGATACATGAATGTAATGTAGTTAAATCTGAGATGCACTGTTTGCTGATTTGCAGAGAAATTAGTCAAAGTTAAGGGCACTATGCCGAGATTGCCTGGTGTATGTTCAGAGTCTGTCACTGACTACCTGTATGATTGTATGTTTCAACTTGTCATGTGTAAAATGGGTGTAAGAATATAAGTGCTTCATAGAATAGTTGTGATTAATATTTAAGTGGTAAGTATAGTTAGAATAGTGTCTGGTACAGAATAATGGCTATTATTATAATTATTTCAGTTAAAATTCAGGCACACAAAGAACTCAAGGTTACCTTTGTATAACTAATCTAGTTTATAAAAATCTCAGTTTTTTTAATGGCAATACAGGTGTGGTTTGTAGAATAAGGGCTAGTTAAAGATAATATAAGTAGCTTTTTAAAGATACAAATATTTATAGTAGCACAACTCAAAGTAGCTAAATTATGGAAGCAGCCTATATGCCTATCAAAAATGAGTGGATATGGAAAATGTGGTGTTTATCCATAATGGAATACTACTGTGTCATAGAAGGGTAAACTTGAGTCATTTGTAGGAAAAATGGATGTACCTTGAGACCATACTATTAAGTGAAATAAAAAAGACACAGATGCTCAAATATATGAGAAACCTAAATTATAAATTAAAAGCTAATTAGAAGATAGATCTTTCTCAAATGGGAAGGAAATCAAAAGAGAGGAAAGAGCAGAGGGGAAAGAAAACACATAAAAATAACAATTAAAATGTATGTTTTTTTTTTTTTCTAGTACCAGGGATTGGACTTTGGTCCTTGTTTTTCCAAGTAGGGCACAGTACCACTGAGCTAAATTCCCAGCCCAAGACATTTCTTTCATTTTTTTTTTTTTTTGCTTTTTTTTAGAGACAGGGTCTCGCTTTGTAGTTCAGGCTGACCCTGAGCTCACTATGGTGCCCTGGCAAGCCGCCGCGAACTCAGCAATCCTCCTGTCTCTGCCTCCTGAGTGAAGACATTTCTTTTTTAAAAGTTTTATTAACGTGTGTTTGTGATACATAATGAACATAGCCAGTCTGGTCATCATGGGGTGTTGGGGTGTGTGTGTGTGTGTGTGTGTGTGTGTGTGTGTGTGTGTGTGTGTAAAACATCTCAGTCCTTTTTACTTCCCCTTCTCTTTCATCTCCCTCAATCTCCAGGCTCCTCCTTATCTCCACAAAATCTCTCTTTCTGTTTCCTATTATCTTTCACTTTGCTCTTGAAATTATTATTTGTGTTTCTCACCTAAGAGAAAGCATGTACTATTTACGTTTTGGTGTCTTCTTCACTTAGCATTTATGGACCCAAGGCACATCCACTTTCCTACAGAGGACTCAAAATTTATCCTGTGTATGTCAGCTTTGGCCATTTCTACACCACTAATCCTGCACAGGTTGAAGATAGCATGTGAAATGCTGGTGTTCTTTAAGGAGTTTGCATTATTTTAGACTCTTTTTTTTTGAGGAATAAGGAAAAAGTCTTTCTGTATGTAGATTCCTCTATCTAGAACTACCTGGTTGTTTCTATTTCCATCTGGCTCCCCACTGGGGATTTTGATCCTAAGAACAGAGCCAGGATGTCTAAGCCTAAATTTCTTTTAATCTCATTTTCTTCTTATCTCTAAATTTCCCTGTGACTAAAAGCTTTTGTCTCTTCTTTCGGTTTAGGAGCTAAGTCATATGCTGTGTTGTTTCTGACTTTGTTTTCATAATTTATATTTGAAGCTTTGGTTCTCTGTATTTTAAGGGAAGCCACTGGGGTTTGGAAATTTCTCTTCTCTCTCAACAAAATCTGGTTATCAAAACTGAAAATGGAAGTAATAGCATTTGCAAGTTAAAATTGAACAATAAATTCCTTGTCCTTTTTCATTTCCTTAAAGTTTTAAATACTCTTGATTTCAGTGGCTGGAGGATCAAATATATCTTTTAATTGTATTTGAAATATTCCACCAGCAATATAGTAGGTACTGCCTAAATGGAGCAGGTAGCTGATATTTTTATTTTATATAATAGGGCATGTTCAAATGAAATTATATTTAATTTTATGTATAACCATTAGAGTTTCTTAGCAATATTCTAAGCTCCTACATCATTCATCATTCATTCTTCCACCTAACAAAACATAAATAGCCTGCTACCTGCTCGGAATGCTAAGAATTACTGGAAGGATCTACAAGTCCTCTGTGAAGAGTTTAAGCCAAACAAATAGCAATGTTTTTAATAGCAAAATTTTAACAGTGAAACAAAATTTACTACATTCTTCAGTAAATACAAGAGATATAACTGAACATGGACCAAGCACACACTGAATCCACCTGTTAATTAACAAGTTTTCAATGTTGTTTCCCAGTTCAGTGAGGTTGAGCCGCTTCCTCAGCCCTTGTATATTATTGTCTAGGGACAGAGTCAACGATGAAGTTGTTGGGTGTCTCACTGCATATCTTTTTGCTTGACCAGACCCAGATCTACACTGCATGCATGTTCATAGGTCTCTTTTTGGCATCCTTCTCCTTCTCAAGCAACCTTGGACATAATCTGACATTGTGGCCACAGAGGATGGTCAATAGCAGTAATGAGTGATGCCAAACTCACAGGAGGTGCTATTTAGCTTCCTGATTTGGGGAATGAGAGGTTATGGTAGATAGGATTGTCTGTCCCTGGGCAGAGTACTGTTCCAAGTAGCAGAGTACCATGACTTTTTGATACCTGTTTTCTTTTTTATGTAAATTATGGCACAATTAAGCAGTTAGTAAGATTAAGAAAGCAGGTAATCAGAACATTTTTTAAAAATTGGAAGAAGAATAACTTGAAGGAGAAAAGAAACAAGAAAACAGGTAATTAGGAACACCTTGGTTGCAATGCAGGTATGCTGTGCAAATCATATTTACTATGACTTGTTTAAAAAGATATGTAAGGCTCCTATAAACTTATGAAACTTCCATAACTTAATTTTACCAGTTCCCAGAAATGATAAAAATATAACCAACTTTCTAGAGATCATATGACTGTTTTTGGTATGTGTGAGGGAGATTTTAAGTGTTTTGTTATGTGTGAAATGGCAATTTTTTAATGTGAAAAGAAGCTTTTAGAAAAATAACAGTAGATATGTCAAGATAAAATTGAAGATGCTTGTCCATACGTGGAAATGTCATATTTAACCATATTGGCTTATAAATGCAAGGGCTTCTTATGGATCTTTGAACCCACTTAAACATATTTTCCTTTCTGTGCCAATAAAACTCACGTACGTAGCTCATCAGTTGTGACAGTTCTATTGCACTGTCCATTATAAAAATGTCTTCCTTAGAAAATGGCCTTATTCTGTCTTCTTCTTTTGGAGAGGTACCTGAGAAATTCTTTAGAACAATGATGTCAGGTATTTTCTGATTTTCTTGAGCTGATTCTTCTTGAGCAGAAGGTATTTCTTTAAAAGGTCTTTTAAAACTATATATTTGTAATCTCATCATATTTCCAGCCTACTATAGCATCTTTTTATTTATTCATTCATTCATTTATTTATTTATTTATTTAATTTTTGAGGACAGGATCTCAGTTTGTAGTTCAGGCTGGTCCTGAGCTCACTCTGTAGCCCAGGCAAGCCTCGAACTCAGCAATCCTCCTGCCTCTGCCTCCCGACTGCTGGAATTACAGGCGTGAGCCACCACGCCCAGCTATAGCATCTTATTATTTAGACAAACTCTCAAGCAAGTGTTCTGGGCAAAACTAACCTTACTGATCACAACTCAGTGTAGTTATAAATTTTTTTATTGTTTTGAGACAGGGTCTTGCTTTGTAGTTCATGCTGGCCCTGAGCTCACTATGTAGCGCAGGCAAGCCTCGAACTCAGCAATCCTCCTGTCTCTGCCTCCCGAGTGCTGGGATTACAGGCATGAGCCACCACGCCGGGCACTGTGGTATGTGGTATTGATTGCTGGTGGGCGTGAGTCACCATGCCCAGCACTGTACGTGGTTACCAGGGATCAAACTCAGGACCTTGCGCTTTTGAGGCAGGCACCAGAACCACTGAGCTAAATCTCCGGCCCTCAGTGTAGTTATTTTTTTAAGGACTTTTAAAACTTGAGTTTTTAGGAACATTTTTTATACATGTTATGATCACACTCAACATTGAGAATTTGTACCAGTACATGACACTTCTTAATTCTCATTTGTCCCATTTGCAAATGCCAGTGTTGTTATTTTTATAATATTTTCCCCAAAGCAGAAAAGTCCTGGTTTGTATTTTATATAAAATTAGATATTTAGAAATGCACAGATAGATTTTGTTTTGTTTTGTTTTCCATTTATAGTTGTCCACACACAGCAGTCCTCCTGTATTGAGCCCTAAGGGAGTCTCTCAACTTCTTTGATCTGTGCAGACCCTGGAGGTTGAAACTGGACAGGCACTCACTGTGTTCTGGGAGCTATAGAAAACACAGCATCCTGGTAAGTTATGATTTTCTGAAAGTTCAGGGTTTTCCCCCATCTGGGATCAAGAGCTCCAGAGCCTTGATCTTAAAAGGGATAAAATGAAATGTACAAAAAAGAAAGAAAGTATGTGTCTGGTTGTGTTCCGTTACCTTAAAACTTCTTGGTCTTGAATTTCAATGATGTGCCACAGTTTTTCAGCCCCCACCTCTCCTGAAACTAATCCACAGATACTTTTCTTCATTTACTTATACAGTTCTCTTTTCATACAGAGCTTCAAGGCATTAATCAAAAACAGCAGTAAGTCATATATTTTTCATCTAGCCTGTTTTTTTCTTTCCTGAAGGAAATTTTTATATTCCAAAGCATGTGAATTTTCTGTTTGTCAGAAGCAACATGAAAATAAAGTTACCACTTTCTTCTTTTTCACTTTTGTTTTTAGTACAAGCTGTTTTGGGTCAGAGTCTATGTTTTTTTGTAAGTCTGTAATGATTTTTATTTAAATGTCCTCCAAAACCTCATGGACTCACAAGCAGGACTTAAGGAAGTAATTGATTATGGGGATGGTATAGGTGACTTGATTTTAGGAGGTGGAAGCTGGTGGGAATTGAGGAACCACTGAGCTCCTGACCTGGACGGGTACATCTCTCTCCTTGGCTCCTCCCCTCTTATCTCACTCTGCTTCCTGTTTACCATGATATAAGCAGCTTTCCTTCATCTACCATTCCATTCTGCCTTGGAGACAATGGATATTGGACTGAAATAATGAACTAAAATAAACCTCTCCTCCTTGAAGTTGTAGATATTGATATTATGTCTCAGCAGTGAGGAAAGTGACTAAAGTGAGCTCCACTGGAGAATAGCAAATGACAATGGGCAAAATACCCCGATATTCTGATTCTCAATTTCTTATCTGTTCAGGGATCCTAGGTGTGAGATTCTGAGGACAAAATGAGATGCCTCTTATGTTTTCTTGCATAATACAATTGTCATCTGATATATGCTTGTACCTTTCTTGTGTTCTGTACTCCTTGCTGCAAGGTAGAGCCCTGAACACAATCATTTTATATCTGGGTGGGGTCTTCCTTAGAGCTTGTAAAATATTTTTCCTTTGTTTCTGTCTCTTATACATTTTAAAAATATTTCTGTGGAACCATGACTATGTTACCTTGCTTGAAATCTGTGTTCTGCTGGGCCAGGGATTTAGCTCAGTGGTTCTGGCCTCTACCTTGCAAGTGCAAAATCCAGAGTTTGATCTCCTGTAACCACATACTACAGTGCTGGGTTGTTGACTCATACCTATAATCCCAGCAGCCAGTACCACACACCACAGTGCCAGGTGTGGTGGTTCACGCCTATAATCCCAATACTTGGGAGGCAGAGGCAGAAGGATTGCTGTGACTTCGAGGCTAGCCTGTGCTACATAGTGAGCTCAAGGCCAGCCTGAACTACAAAGGGAGACCCTGTCTTAAAAAAAGAAAAAAAAAGAAATTTGTGTTCTGCTGAGTTATCTGTGTATCTCTCTCAAATTATTTTTTGTTGATTCTCCCATTTCGGTACTATTTGGGCTCAAGGATTGCAAAACAATACATAAACATGCCTAAAGGGGTGGGAGGGAAAACTATCCTTCTTTATAATTCTGTGTATATCTGAAATTGGGAAGTGTATGGGGGTACCATACAATCTTTGCTTGAGAAAGCAGTTCTTTGGTGTGAAGGTTTTCAATATTAGCATATGGGTGCCAGCGAGGTGACATTGTGAGCCTGCATGCTCCTTGGAGGCAGAGGTGAAATGGGTTGTGGGTAATGACAGCTCCTAGCACCTTGAGAAGTACTTCTCTCTCCTTCCTCTCTTTGATGAGAAAAGCAAGTAGGTTTGAGTAAGGTGATAATAGGCTTAACCTTCAAGCTACCTTATGTATAAGAAACATGAATCATCCTTGCTGCTTTAAAGAAAATACTCACTTGTCTCATCCCTCCAACTGATTGGACCCTGGGTCTCAAAACTGAGGCTGACTGTAAGTTGTGGCTTTAAAAAGATTAATCATTTATAAAGTTAGGCAGATTTGTGGTTTTTAAGGTTTAATATTCTGTGTTTCCTCATACTGTGCCACAGTTTCAGATCACACTAGTGATGAATGGCTACACTGCGTCTGAGAGACCAAGCATCGTGGATTGAATTGGGCCCCTCAAATATACATTCAAGTCCTTAATGTGATGTATGTAGATATAATATTTAGAAATAATGTCTTTCAATTGTAATAGAGATAAGAGGAGGCCACATGGGATTAAAGTGGACTTTAATCCGATGACTGGCCTTCATAGATGGAGAGGGAAATTTGGATACAAACATAGAAAGGGAGGGAACACCACGTGACAGGAGGTAGAGACTAGAATGGCACATGTCCAAGATTAGTAAGAATTGCTGGGAACTTCCAGAAGCTACAAGATTGTCTCCTGGAATCTTCAGAAAGAACTAACCTTGCTGACACCTGGATTTTGGAATTCTAGCTTCTAGAACTTTGATATAATAAATTCACAATTTTTAAAGCCACATAGCTCAAGGGAAATAATTCACCTGGCAAACTTCAACCTTGAAAAACTGATATATTTTAACTGTGTCAAAAGCTCTGTGTTCAGTTACTTCTTCCATGTGGTCCGTAATGAAATGTGTCTATTGAGTAGGAATGTATATGGGAATCTGGACTGTGGGACTTCTCCTGGCTTCTCCCCTCGGCAAATCCCTGTGTTCCTGGGCTTTATAGGGCACTTAATTTTCAGCTGACTGTAGATTCCCTTGACTATTCTCACTTAGTCCTTCTGTGGGAATTATTTCAAATCTAAATGGAACTCAGAAAAGATTTTAGAAGTCAATTCTTGATTCCCTTTAGCTGATAAAATTTTAATTTCTCATTGTCATATTAGGGTGATTACTAGACAGTTATTTTCTTTAAAATATTAGCCAATAAGCTCATGAGAGTGTCATTTTATGATGATAGAGTAATCTGTTCCTTTAGAAAGAGATATTCTTGAGTAATTATTTTGGGTGCTAAGTGACAGCTCAGACTATTTTGAGACTCTGTGGTCTTGTCTCCTGACATGTGCTTACCTTAGGGATAAGGGAGGTGGCAGGTATTACCTGTGACTCATTCTCCTAGCAATTCACTACACTATTCATGTGTCCACCAGCCTATGAGAAGGATGGCTTTGTTGCCAAAGTGATTCTTACATAGGATAGGCACAAAGGATTGTTCTAATTACTTACTAAGCATCTTTTCACTCAAACTAGAATTTTTTTCTTTTGGTAACAGCCTGAGAAACTCAACAGAAAACGGAAAGTAAGTGACAGCACGTATTATATCTGATAGCTTTTACATAAGTTTTACAACCTGAAGATACCTCACTTAAATTAATACATATTTCATTAAATTTATTCAAGGTTCCTAACAAGAAGCTTTAACAAAATATTTATTAATTTGTATAAAAACAAGGAAAAGCCGGGCATGGTGGCTCATGCCTGTAATCGCAACACTCAGGAGGCAGAGACAGGAGTATTGCTGAGTTCAAGGTTTGCCTGGGCTACATAGTGAGCTCAGGGCCAGTCTGAACTACAAAGCGAGACCCTGTCTCAAAAAAAAAAAAAAAAGAAGAAAGAAAAGATGTGAATTACTTAAATTTATTCATAAATAGATATAAACCCCTTTTAGAATTTATAAAACACAATCCATTTTTCAGAGTGAGGACAAATAAAGTTCAAATATTACAACTTCCATTCTGCTCCCTGTCTTAGTTACTTTTCTTCTTGCTGAGACAAAATACTTGATGCCCAGAATTAAAGGAGAAAAAGTTCATTTAGTTTACAATTTGTTTCAATCTATAATTGGCTGGCTCCAGGGCAAGGTGATTTGGCAGAGGGGCATCACAGAGGAAAAACAATCCATGGCAGGAATCTGAATATTCCAGTACTTTTTTCCTAATAAACTCACAGAATTTTTTATGCGATAAATTGACATCTCCAGGCCAAAGATTTATAGTCCTAGAGTTTACTAGACTACATCATATAATAACATCATTCCCTATTTTTAACACACATACCACCTGTCTTACTTTTCTCTCATTGTCGAGGAAAAAATACCTAACACCCAAAGTAGAAGGAGAAAAATTGATTTAGCTCACAGCTTATAGAGGTTTCAGTCCATGACTGGCTAGCTCCAAGGCATGGTGGCTTTGCAAAGGGGAAACACTTCATGGCAGGAAGAGGGTATTCAAAGCAACAAGGGACCTTATCAACCTTTTTGTGCCTCTTTATACTCTATGTTGACTACAGGGATTTGGGCAGCCCAACCAACCAGTGAACTGATTTAGTAATCACACCCTTAATCCCAGGATTGCAATTTCACTTAGCCATATATTCTAGATCCGGCTACCGCTGAAGAAACCTCACCTATGACCACATATGTCTTTGTGGGGACATCTAAATACAAGTCATAATGTGCCCATTTTCTCTCAAAGTGGCCTACATTAAAAATTCATTTTATTTCTTATCCCATCTTTTTGTGAACAAGATTTAAATTCCAATTTTTTTATCAGTTTTTCTATTTCAAATCCATAATCTCCAAGTGTTGAAATTTTTCAGTGTTTAAAAGATAGAAACACTGTTTTAGTAATTTTTCCTTTTGCATAATCGATGTTCATGAAAATAAAAGTAGTAACGTATTCGACAAAAGCTTGAGTGTTTACCTTTACTAAGTAATTCTTATCATTTTCATTTCATTATAGGAAGAAATTGACATTCAGCTATATTAAATTGCTTGTTCCCAAAACCAAAAGAGCTACACTCTAGAAATACCATTCTCTTCTAAACTCTCACTTAGAGTTCAAATCAACAGTTGATACTTGAGAATCTACTCAGAAAACAGTTTTGGACAGTGTTTTCAGACTATTAATGCAACCCCACTACTTAGTTGTATTTATTTTTGTGTTTGTAATTTATTTTAGTCAATATACAATTTAATTACCTTAGCAGCTGTTGGTTATAACTTTTATAGCTCCTTCATGATTTTTTTAAAATGTGAAGAAATCCTCAATCCAGAGAGTCCAAGACAAAATATACTCCCCCATAATGACATTTTTCAGAAGTCATTTTCCCTGCTGTCAAAATGTGACGAAAAGCGTGAGTTTAAAACCTGACCTAAGACTCACCTAGGTCTTATTTAGCTGAAGTATATGTTTCATTAAATTAAAAACAGATGTTAAAGTCAGAAATGAGAAGCAAACCAATCCTCAAAGTCAGAAGCTGTCCCCATAACCTGCAGATGTATAAGGAGCATAAAAATCAGTTTAAAAAATAAATTTAGTGTAATGTTTCTATTTTTCTCTGTTCAAGTATTCAGATGGCAACTGCTGGCTTTAGTTGTCTGGGGATTTCATTTTTCAGAGTTGCCGGAATTTTTGTGGCTATAAGGAAAGAATTCTAACGATAAAGTTTACTGATTCTTGACTGTATCCATATAGAACTCTGAAAATAAATGGAGTTTAGAATGGCAGAAAAGACAATATTTTATGCATTCAATAAATGAAACCATCCATCTAATGAAAAAATACTATTAATGCTGTTAAGTTCATAAAATGCTTTCATTTAGCTGGGCATGGTGGCTCACGCCTGTAATCCCAGCACTCGGGAGGCAGAGATAGGAGGATTGCTGAGTTTGAGGCTTGCCTGGGCTCCATAGTAAGCTCAGAGCCAGCCTGAACCACAAAGCGAGACCCTGTCTCAAAAAAAAAAAAAAAAAAAAAAAAAAAAAAGCTTTCATTTAGTTGGTGCAGCAATCCAAGGTAAGAGAATTGTTACATTATGGTGACACTGATACACACACACTCACATAAACATACACCTATATGTTCAGTTTTCTCCTGTATAAAAATACACCCATCCTAATAGACCCCCCAAAGCCTCATCTGTTTGGAAGGTGAGTATTTTATGGGCATGTTATGGCTGACTCACTCTTAGGAGGTGAGGTCTGATCAGATGGTGTTATGGTTGGGTCTGAATGTCCCCCCAAAGCCTCAATCAGTCAGAGGCCGCTGAATCTTAAATGTGTGATGGTGGGATTAAGAGCCTGTGATCACTAACCTACTATGTGTGAGTGAGAAGTTTTGCACTGTGCTAATATCAGTAGTCTGGATGGGATAAAAGAGGCAGAAAGTCATAGAGAACTCTCTCTCTCTCCTCTTTTGTTGCTGTGGGCCTCATAAGCTGCCTCTCTTGTTACCTTTGCTGTCTGGTGTGCAGCATGCTGCTTGTTGCTGTCCCAGCCTTGGAGCCCGCTGATTATGGACTCAAACCTCTATGAACTGGAAGGCAGATAAATCCCTCCCCTCTGACTCTGGACCATGGGTACTTTCTCTCAGCAATGAGAGTAAAGTAACTAACACAGAGGGCCTGGGTCTCTGGGAACGTGGCCTGGAAGGGTGTGTGTCCCTTCCTGACTCCTCCCCCACTCACTGCTTCCTCATTGCTGGGAGGTGAGCAGCTTTCCTCTGCTCAGGACCTTCTGTCATGTTGCCAACCATGTGAGGACCGAGACTTCTAAAAGACGAGACAGAATTAGCCTCTCCTCCTGTAAGGTGCAGATGTCCTGTAGTTTGTCTCACCAGTGAGGACGGCGACTAAAACACCAAACCATCTCTTTAAAACTGTGTCCCCCATCTCACATTTTGTCCACTTCTAAAATTCTGAGGAAAGTGAAGTGTTCTCTGATTGGCCTCACATCCTTATACCACTCTATGAAGTCTCACATAATCTACCATTAGAGAAAGCTCTGTTAGTTCTTAACGGGTTTCTTGATGCCAAATTGGGTGGATTTGTCTCCACATTTGTGATCCAAGGCTCTGTATAGACCTACATCCTGTTGATCAGCCCCATCTCTTTCCCATTTAGTCTTTCTTTGAAGTATTCTTCACCACTCCTTCTATATCCATGCGGTATTCTTCCCAGTTCTATTCCTGCTCTTTCTCTGATAGCTTCTCTGTTTCCACTCTGGAAAATATATGTATTTTCTATGACTGTGCCTGGAGATCTCTTTTATTTTTTACTTTCTGTCCCCAATAATTTTATCTGTTTCTGTTCATCTTCCTTGCCACTTTCTACAATAAACATCTCTGTCTCACTTTGTCCCCATCTCTCCTAGTTTAAGACGATGCCTTTTCTGCAGGTGTATAAGGCTGAATCCCTTGACTTTGTGCCTGCACAAATTGGCCTCCAAATGCATATTTTCTTATCCTCTCTCCTCCATTATGAGGCAAAATTGTGCCTTTTTGGGGTCAAGGCCAGTACTTGTTCATGATTCTCTTTCACTCTGCCCTTTCTAGGAAATGAAGCTTGCTGTCCAGTCTTTTAAAAGGCCTGCCTCTTTGCAATGCCCTTTTTAACCCACATTTTATCCTTCTTTCTTCTAGCAAGGCCAAGTTTCAATAGGGAAGAGTTGGCAGATCCTTGTCTATTGTCTCTCCTTTAACTCTTTTTTCACTTTTGGCTTTAATTGCAGGAGTATCTGATTTCCTCACATCAACCATATTAACTTCTCAGTAGTACTAACACTGCCCACACACACTCCTTTTTTTTTTTTTCTTTTTGAGACAGGGTCTCGCTTTGTAGTTCAGGCTGGCCCTGAGCTCACTATGTAGCCCAGGCAAGCCTGGAACTCAGCAATCCTCCTGTCTCTGCCTCCTGAGTGCTGGGATTACAGGCGTGAGCCACCATGCCCCGCACTGTGGTATGTGGTATTGATTGCTGGTGGGCGTGAGTCTCCACACCCAGCATTGTATGTGGTTACCGGGGATCAAACTCAGGACCTGTGCTTGCCAGGCAGGCGCCAGAACCACTGAGCTAATCCTCCGGCCCACACTCCTTTTTATTTGAACTTGCTCCTATGGTTTCACTTATGGCACTCTCTTGGTTTCTAATTGTTATTTCTTGGATTTTCTTTTTCCCCCCTCATTCCTCAAATTGTTATTGCTGTTCTTCCCCTTTACCCCTATGTTGTTAAGCTTTTAATTTACCCACAGTACTTGATAGCCACATAGTAAAAGAGGAGAGGCTTAATGTGACTCACAGTTTCAGAGGCTTCAATTCATGGTCAGCTGTCTTCAAGGCAAAAACATCATGGTGGAAGTGCCTGGTGTAGCAAAACTGCTTACTGCCTGGTGGTCAGGAGCAGAGGACAAGGGAAGGAGACCAGTGAGAGATACACCCTCCAAAGTCAAATGACATCCTCTCAAATGACACACCTTTAGTTGGGCCCCATCTCTTAGCAGCACATCCAACTATGAACATCAGAGGAATAATCCATGATTAATTGCTTCATGATCTAGTCATGTTTCCACAAGTCTCATAATCCATTCAGGTTGACAAGACTAACATGCACAATCCTCATCCTCTCCCTTTGTCTTTCCATGTTCTTTCTCCTTAATGATTCTTTCCATTTAGCTGTAATTCTGAATTCTATTTTTACACCAAGCTATGAATGACAGATACTGTTTACATGTCAGACATCTCCAGTGGGAATGACTGCATTACTGGTCATCTCCTTGAATCAGTTTTCATTTCTGAGAAAAGTAAATTACTTTCTAACTTTAATATTCAGCTTGGATTAATGACAGATTGCCAGAGACACAGTTGATTGGAACACATAATTTTCCCATGACAACATGGTTGGGGAAATAGGACATAGGAATGACTGTTGAATTGATTTAGGTTAAGTGTTAATAGTCCTACTTCCTGGAGAATTTTAAAATTTTTAAAATATTCCACCATTTACTTATCTTGCCTACCTGTTATAAATAGGTAAAATTCTTATTCTATAAATATCCTGGTTGGTTGGACCTTATTCTTAAATTTTTAGAGTTAAGTAATGAGAAAAATTATTTGTCTGGGTCTTGATGGTATCCATAAATCTTGTATTATAAGAAAGAATATTTCTAAGGGAAAAGAGTTTAGCATTCAAGTATTATAGAGAATCCTTAAAGATTAGTCTCTTTGAAAATAAGTACAATATAGCGGAACAGAGTGATACTCTTTACCTTGAGTTGCTCTTTTAAGTAACAATATATTGAAACTTAGAAAGGAAAAGATTAGAGATTTATGTGAATCACATCTTGAAATAGTATATATGTGGGAAACCTCTGCATGTAACTATGAGCCAGCACAGTTTTCTTATTACTTTTATCATAATTGAGGTAAATGCTTGTGCTAAGATATAGTATGAAAAAAAATTTTTTTTTGAGACAGGGTCTCGCTTTTGTAGTTCAGGCTGGCACTGAGCTCACTATGTAGCCCAGGCAAGCCTGGAACTCAGCAATCCTCCTGTCTCTGCCTCCCGAGGGCTAGGATTACAGGCGTGAGCCACCATGCCCGGCACTTGTATGTGGTATTGATGGCTGGTGGGCGTGAGTCTCCACACCCAGCATTGTATGTGGTCACCGGGGATCCAACTCAGGACCTTGCGCTTGTGAGGCAGGCGCCAGAACCACTGAGCTAACCCTCCGGTCCTGAAATTTGGTATTTTTTTTAATCTTTATGGCTCATAAGGTCACAATTTAACCCAGAAGTGTACATTGATCCCACTATCATTATTATTATTTTTTTTTAGTAATCGGGACTGGACTCAGGACCTTGAACTTGTGAGGAATGCATGGTGCTACCAAGCTAAATACCCAGGCCCAATCCCATTTATATTATTAAAACTCCCATTTTCCCTCTATGCTTCCAATTACTCCTATTTTAGTTTACTTCTGTGAAGAAAATAATTGTTATATTAGCAAACATAACACTATATCTCAGCATGCTGAATTTAGAAGGCTTTAAAAGCACAAGATCCATGTTCCACACTTGTATATCTCCAGTGCTTTGTTCATAACTGATGTATAATAAATAACTTGTAAAAGGTTTATCCCAACTAAAAGATAAACATTTGTAGGAAGTTCATGTTACTTTTTAAAAAGGAATACAATTCAGTATCCTATTACCCAGAAATAATTTATATCAACAATTTAGTATAATTCAGAGATTGGCAACCATTTTCTGTAGACAGACAACTAGTAAATATTTAAGGCTCTGGGAACCCTGAGATCTGTGTTTTATCCACTCAGGCATGTGACACAGAAGCAGTCATAGATGCTGAGACAGTCCATAAACAGTATTATGGTTTTATTTCAGTTACACAGCATTTACCAAAACAGACGGGGTCTGCCTGCAAGCTGTAGTTCATTGACTCCTGGTATAAACTTACACACAAACACACATCAATATATTGTGTTTTAAGAGGTGATTGAAAAAAGGCTATAACAGCTTATAGATATCTTTTTAATAGAATACTGGGGCTTCTAGGGATTGTGTATAAAACCTGGATTCTCAATTGCCCCAAAGGGTACAAAGTCTGGACCTTGAGGGGTAGGAAAAAATTAATTTTATGATGGTTTGTGGCCTCCAAAGTTCAACTGTACACAAAAAATTGTCATTCATATATTGAATTTGGATTAGGTAAAAATATCTTAAAAGTATCTAAACTATTACAAGTTGTTCTTTCCAGTCCACCAAAAAGATAGGTTTAAATTCATTTGTAAATGTAAATAGGTTTAAATTCATTTGTAATGGCATATCTGTATGTCTGTTTTACCCTTAATTCATTTGTGAATACATTTACAAATATATAACATTTTGCCTAATCCAAATTCAATATATGAATAACATTTTTAGTTCTTTAAATCTTTCAAATGGGTGGTAGTATCTCATTTAATAACTCATAACTAGTTAAATAAAAATCCTTGGTATATCTGTATGTCTGTTTTATCCTTAAAAATGTAAGTTAACAATATTCACTGGTTTACAACAATTTTTTTACTTGACAATCAGTCAAAAAATTTCCAAGTCATTACCTGTTTTGAGAATTGTAAATATTCCATTAAATGAACGTAGCATATTTTAAAGAATGTGTCTTCTAGTGCTGGAAAACAGTGAGTACGTTTTATGGACAAGGATAGATTCCTCTCTTAAATATACAGAATATAAAGTCATAAAGAGTGTCAAAAGTCTGCTAGTTAATTTTTTGGGGGCATAATGCTTGTTTACTTGTAGGACCACATGGACTTTTTCGAGGACATGGGTGGATAGACATAAAGGCCAGTGCTATTTTAATGGCTCGGTTTGTTGACAGAGGTTGTGTGTGTTGCTACTGTGAATCTAAAGATCACTTTGGGAAAAGCACTAAGCCTTGGCCTCATTCAAAGTGCAATGCTGCTCAGGACCTCCAGTAAAGTTTAACACATCACCTGGCTCCAATCACCACCTCAAGATTCTGATTTGACTTACAATGTATTTCAGGAACGTAAAGATCGCTACTGTTTCCCTGAGCCTCATGTTTATATTGGCAGCTCCTCTTACCCTTATCTTTACTCTCTTAGTAAGCTGCCAGTATAAATGTCTTATATTCTTTATAGAGGTTAAGATTTAAGCCACATTTGGAATTGTCTTCTTAACTTTTATCTGTCCTAATGCTTGTGTTTAACTCTCTTGTGAGGCCTCCCACTACCTTCTCCTCTTCTCTTTCTCTTCTTTCATTTTTGCTCTTTATGACTGCCAAGTGTATGACTTTGTGCAGCAAGTAGTTGTTCTCAGAATTATTGTCTTTTACTTCTTTTCAGGAAACCAAATAGATACACATTTCATACATAAAGGGGAAGACAAAAACATAAGATAAAATAAAATTTTTGAAGTAGATCCTAGTTATACACTTATAGTAATGAGATGAAAGTCACCTCTTTCTGTATCCTATAAGACATTGGCATAAATCGGGAGTTATGGTGTATCCAGTGTATTAACATTTTTCTCATATTACAAAAATAGAAGCCTTTGAGCTAGAGATTTAGTTCAGTGGTTCCGGCCCTACCTCGCAAGCTCAAGGTCCTGAGTTTGAACCTCAGTGACCATATAGAATGCTGAGTTCGATCCTCACGCCCACCAGCAATCAATACCATATGCCACAGTGCTGGGCATGGTGGCTCACGCCTGTAATCCCAGCACTCGGAGGCAGAGGTAGGAGGACTGCTGAGTTCAAGGTTTGACTGGGCTACATAGTGAGCTCAGGGCCAGTTTGAACTACAAAGCAAGACCCTGTCTCAAAAAAAGAAAAAAATATATAAACTGTTACAATTTCAAGCTTAATGAGTACTTTATTAAGGACACTGTTTTTTAGTTTCCTTAGTAGACAATTTATTTTGATAAACTTGCTCAATAAAAATACAAGTAGAGAAAATTATGTTCATGTTATAATTATATTAACAATTTTTTGAAATTATTAATTGAAAAATGTTATAACCAATTAGAAAAGAGTTCTTAATAAAGCTGGGATTGGGCCGGAGGGTTAGCTCAGTGGTTCCGGCGCCTGCCTTGCAAGCGCAAGGACCTGAGTTCGATCCCCGGTAACCACATATAATGCTGGGCGTGGTGGCTCACGCCTGTAATCCCAGCACTCGGGAAGCAGAGACGGGAGGATTGCTGAGTTCGCCGCGGCTTGCCTGGGCACCATAGTGAGCTCAGGGCCAGCCTGAACTACAAAGCGAGACCCTGTCTCCAAAAATAAATAAATAAATAAATAAATAAATAAATAAATAAATAAATAAATAAATAAATAAATAAATAAATAAAGCTGGGATAATATACAAACCTTGATCACAAACTTTAAAAATATAACCAAAAGTTCTGTGTAAGAAGTTCCCCCTATATAGGCCACATTTTTACATTTTCCTCTCTCTCTCTCTTTCTATGTCTATATCTATATATACATATATATATATATATAGAGAGAGAGAGAGAGAGAGAGAGAGAGAGAGGGAGAGAGAGAGAGAGAGAGAGAGAGAGAGGGTTTTTTTTTGACAGGGTCTCACTTTGTAGTTCAGGCTGCCCCAGAGCTCACTAAGTAGCCCAGGCAAACCTCAAATTTAGCAATCCACCTACCTCTGCCTCCCAAATGCTGGGATTCTAGGTGTGAGCCACCACACCCAGCATTGTGGTATGTGGTACTGATTGCTGGTGGGTGTGAGTCACCACACCCCAAATTGTTGTATGTGGCTACTGGGATCTAACCAGGGACTCTGTGCTTGCTAGGCAGGTGCCAGAATCACTAAGCTAAATTTCTGGCCCTCCTTTATATATTTTTATCCTTCAAAAATTTTCTGAATGACAGATATTTTGAATTGTGAATGTAGATTGAATTTAAAATTACACTGTATCAAAGGCAAGAAAGATGATAGATTTCTGATTTATTTTATTTTTTTTTTTGAGACAGGGTCTCGCTTTGTAGTTCAGGCTGGTCTTGCACTCACTATGTAACCTAGGCAGGCCTCAAACTCAGCAATCTTCCTGCCTCTGCCTCCCTAGTGCTGAGATTATAGGCGTGAGCCACCACGCCCTGTACTGTGGTATGTGGTACTGATTGCTGGTGGGTGTGAGTCACCATGCCTGGTATTGTTGTATGTGGTTACTGGGGATCAAACCAGGGGCCTTGTGCTTGCTAGGCAGGCACTGGGACCACTGAGCTAAATCTCTGGCTCCTAGATTACAGATTTTTAACTAAAGGACATTCTAAACTTTTAACTCTTGGAATACATATTTAACATATAGGAAACAACTCCTTCATAGTACCTATAGTTCCTTTAATATTCTCTCTGCTTATAACAGTGTCTAAATTAGATATTTGTTATGGCTTGTTTCTAGATGTCCTCCCAAGGTCTCATGTGGTCATAGGTGGGGCTTTTAGAGGTGGCTTCATCTAGGGTGTGTGCTGCTAGGATTGAGGATATGATGTTAGGAGTGATTCATAGGGGAATGCCAGGATTAAGGCTGCCCTACTTTGCGTGAGGTGCCATCTGCCCTGAAATTAGGTAGCCTGGATAAGATATAAGGAACAGAAGGAGGGCCAGTGTTTGTCATTTGTAGCTTGTAGCTTGCTGCTTTGCTGCCTTCTGCTTGACATAGACTGTTTCTCCTCTCTGATGCCGTCTTCCACACTGTCCTGCCTTGGATCCAGTCAACTGTGTACTGAAACTTCTAACAAACTGTGACCAAAATAAATCTTTCCTCTTTAATTTTAGGTATTGAGTATTTTATCTCAGCAATGACAAAAGTAAGCCAACACTTTAAGAATTGGACTTTATCTTTATTAAATAAATGCATTTTACAAATTAATAACAATGAAAATTCTAACTTAGTTTAAATTGCATATTACAAGCATACATAATCTCACAAGTATTCAAACTGTCAAAATGCTTTTTAAAAACAAACTGACTATTTTTAGGTGCACTGTTCAGGGGTATTTAGCACCTTCACATTGTTATGTGACCATCATCTCTCTCCACCTCTACTACTCTTCTGTCCTTCCCCTACTGCCTATCATTCTACTTTATCTCTATAAAATTGATTATGCTACATATTGCATATAAGTCAAATCATATACTGTTTGACCTTTTATGACTGGCATATTGTACTTAACATGATGTTTTAAACTTTCATCCATGTTGAAGCATATGTCTGAATTTCTCTCATTTTAAAGGCCATTTGTTATTTATACCAACAACACCAAATCTGTTGATGGAACTTAAATTATTATCACCTTTTAGTTATTGTAATATTGCTACTATGAACACGGAGGATCCAATATTTTTTCAGTTACCTGGTTTGTTTCTTTTTAATACATACTCAGAAGTGGAATTGCTGAGTCACGTGGTAATTTGATTTTCTGAGGAATGGCTTATGGTTTTCCTTTGTGGTTACACTCTTTTATGTTCCCTCTAAAAGTACAATGCTTTTTTTGGGGGGAGAGGTGAGGTAATTGCCATCCCAAGGGTGCAAGGCAACATTTCATTGTGATTTTAATTTATATTTCCTTAGTGACAAGTCATGTTAAACTGCTTTCTTCTTCATTTTTTTGTTCTTTTTGGTACCAAGAATCAAACTTAGGACCTTGTGTGTGTAAGGCAGGTGTGGAGCCACTGAGTTAAATCCCTAGGCCAACAACTTTCTATATATTTAGAGTCACAGTTTCTCCTTGGAGACATATCTATTCAAATCCTTTGTCCATTTTTAAACCACGTTGTTTGCTTTTCATTAAGTACATCAACAGTTACATAATTTTTTCAAGGCGAGGTGTGTAAAACAGCCTGGCTCGCTAAATGGGGGAAATGGTGAAGCTGTAGGGTGTGGGCGGGGATGAAGTCATCAGGTCATATTCAAGTTGTTTTTGTGAACCATACTGATCCTTCTCCAAGTTCTTCTAACTTTGGCTAACTCCTCTCTCTGCTGTATACACTTTCTTTCTCTACTATAGGGCTAATACACAATTTTGTGCTAAACACCTTATGACTGAGTTGTTTCAGGCTAACATTTCAGAGGCATTACTGTCATGGGTTTGTTTAGTACAGTAGTTCTCAATGTAAGATTCCTTGGATCAGCAGTCACTTTCTTGGTTTCGGTCACTTTTATGTCACTGTTACAAAAGAGACAATCAAGGAGAAGTTTATTTTGGCTCATGGTTTCAGTCTATGAGGTCTTAGCCCTATTGCTCAGGGTCTGTGGCAATACAGCATGTCATGGAGGGACCATGTGGCAGAGGAGGAGTGAAAGAAAGAGAGAGGAAGAGGCACGGGCCCAGGTCTCTATGTCCCACACTCAAGGGCAGGCCTAGTGCCCTGACTTGTCTCTTTGTCCTGTAAATTGTGGACCAGACCTTCAATATGTAGGACTTTGGGGGCTATTCAAGATGCAAACTACAGAAAAATCCTGCAGAAACTTTTAAAAAGTACAAAACCCTGGCGTTTCTGTCGACCAACTCAATGAGAAACTCTGGGTGAGATATGCAATATGTACTGTAATAAGCTCTCCTTCCAGTTTGAGAATCACTGATTTAACCTATATTACTGGTAGAAGGAAAAGCTAACAGTGACCCCATGTTTGAATAGCTATTGTCTGTATTTGAGTGCCCCTAAATGACTAGGTACTTACATAATCTTATAAAATAGAAAAACCTTGACTCATATGGATCTTAATCTAACTCAGACATCTTCTGAATATTGCTTGTATTTAGCTTTCTGTGCCACAGGGAAGAAGCCAAATCTTCCTTCTACACAGCAGTCTCTAAAATACCTCAATGCTACCATCATTTGCTTTTCATATTCCAATTATCTAGGCTAAAAGTGTCATGATTTTGAGTGTCTTCACTGTCATGCTTGCATACCCCTGAGCATAATCCTATTGTTCGTGCTTCTCTTTGTGCTGTAGTCCAGGGTCCAAAAAGCTGGATTGGAGTGTTTATCGACTCCTTGCTTCTGGGTGTTATATTCCCATTATGCAGGATACTATGGCCTTATTTAGTTTTTTAGTAGCTCACTGTTAATTTATACAAATCATTTTGTCAACTGAAATTATGTGTCACTTAGTTAAAAAACACTTGTGTTGGGCCAGAGATTTAGCTCAGTGGATCCGGCACCTGCCTCAAAAGTGCAAGGTCCCTGGTCCGATTTCCGGTAATCACATACAATATTTGGCATGGTGACTCACACCCACCAGAAATCAGTACCACACACCACAATGCTGAATGTGGTGGCTCACACCTGTAATCCCAGCACTTGCAAGGCAGAGGCAGGAGGATTGCTGAGTTTGAGACTTGCCTGGGCTACATAGTGAGCTCAGGGCCACTATGTGAACTACAAAATGAGACCCTGTCTCAAAAAACAAACAAAACCCACTAGTGTTATTTCCTACATTCTCTACTCTCCATCTGTATGGGAAGTGTGTAAATATCTGTTGTCATTTACTTATGTGTCATTATGATAGGTACAATCAATTCCTTGACTGTCTGATATTTAACTGAATGATTCACTTTTGGAGGTAACATATATCTTCTAGACATTTGATACTAAGCACTGAAAAGTCATTTTAGAGAAAGTTTCATACACTGATACAAGTACTATATTCATATAAAAGGACATCTTTTTCTTGAATTTTATAAAAGGTGTATCATGTCACTAGATTCATTACTTCTAGATCTACAAGTTGTGATTAAACACTACTTGCTTTTAGTAACAAGCATTCAATAAGAAATATTGCTTTTCAGGGCTGGAGGGTTAGCTCAGTGGTTCCGGCACCTGCCTCACAAGTGCAAGGTCCTGAGTTTGGTCACTGGTAACCACATACAGTGCTGGGTGTGGAGACTCATGCCCACCAGCCATCAATACCACATACCACAGTGCCGGATGTGGTGGCTCACGCCTGTAATCCCAGCACTCAGGAGGCAGAGACAAGAGGATTGCTGAGTTCTAGGCTTGCCTGGGCTACATAGTGAGCTCAGAGCCAGCCTGAACTACAAAAGCGAAACTCTGTCTCAAAAAAAAAAAAGAAATATTGCTTTTCAAAGTTTCCCCATTGGATTGTTACATTCCTAATCACCAAGTCTTTAATCTGACAAAATAGTTTTCTAATTTCACCTGTAGAATTGCTTTCAGAAGTTGTTCTATGAATCCTGCAAGAGAAACTCTTATGTAATCTTGGTTACTACTCTTTTATGATCTACTGTGGAACTGGTCTTCATTAAAGCCCATATGGTCATATCCTACATCTCCAAAAGGTCTGTAATCAAATGTTAAACATGTGCACTATTTTTTTTAGCATACATTATGTAATCAAAACCAAACTAAGCAACTTGCTTTTCATAGTGCTTGGCAGAGCAATTTCAGTAAAAGAATTTCTCAAAGCTTTCTGACAATGACAGTGGCACCTTGGGAAGTATAAATAACCCATAATAGACATATGTATACTTTATTTTTATTGTGACTCTTTCATTTATGTGTTGCTTCAAATTTCTTTTCCCCAGTGCAACTGCAAACACAGATTTGACTTCATAAAACAGAATCCAAACTTTGAAAGTCAATGCAACCAGAGTCTTTAAAATGATTGAAAATAAAAATATGTTCAGTAAATATTGTAAGATGTACTCCAATCAAGAAGACTAAGAATCCGACCAATAAATATGAAAAGACATAGGCTTATTCATTTGAAAAAGGCATAGAACTCCTTGTATATAATGTGTGGACAGAACATAAATATTAGGTTTCTAGGTTATGCCAGGCATTTTGCATTGAACCCTCGTGAGATACAATCAATTGCCCCTTTCACAGTAGAGAAAACTGAAGAATGGACATTTTCTTCCCTTCCTTTTCTTTTTCTTCCTCCTTTGCTCTCCCCATCTTTATCTTTAATTTAATTTATACTTTAGTTGTTTGAGAGCTAAGCTTTCAGAAATTTAGGCTTACCTCTGGGATACATTTTAATAAACTATATCTAATTAATAGTTTTCAGTAAGGGAAATATGACACAGTTATTTGACATTGAATGGAAGTCCCATAGGTGTCTATTCACTGTAACCTGTACAGTTGAAAAGCTGGAGATAGCACGGTTCCTAGGATTAGTGGTGAAGGTTGCCCCCAGTTTCCGGAAGAATCTTATCCTTTTTCCAGTTGTGTCTGAAATGTAGTTACAGGGACTTAGAGAGCTTGCTATTGAGGCATGAATTATTTTTAACACTGAGTCCATTCTCATTTGAGAAAGATCTGTCTCCTTCCTGTTGTCTATCTTTTATTTTGCTCTTTATTTATAATTTGGGTTCTGTACATATTTTGGAAAGAAGTGTTTTGATAGGGCAGTCCCTTTTCTTTCCGGGGCCTCAGCTTGAGACTTGGCAGCACCAAGCCAGCTGTGGCTAGCCAGGGGCTTGGAGCATAGGTGGCCCCTGATGGACAGGAGATGGGATTGGTAGCAGGCAGGTAGATCACACTCTCACAACAGGGGACTCTCACAACGGGGGAAGCCACAGTGCTCTGTGTCTCCCGTACTGCACTCACTGGAGAGTATGGTCTCCTGCACATGACTTCCTTGGGCTTTTGGCCTATGTCTTCTCTGCCAATAAGCAGTTACGGAGTTACTGAGTGGCTGACAATTAGATTTAAAACTCTCTGTCACAATTACCCCTTGGTAACTTTGGCTTATATTTCATTGGTATAGAATTCTATAAATTAAGATGCTGCAGGCATGAGTCTTAGAATCATAAAGTACTATTTTGAAACTCGGCTCTGTTGACTGCTAGCTGAGTGACATTTTGCAGGGGATTTTAGCCCACTCTTATCTGAAAAAATAGACACAACAGTATGGGCCTAATAAGACTATACAATGAATAAATGAAGTAACACCTGAATAATACTTAGAATATAATAGTAACATAATATGATATGAAATTTTGGTGAGCTTGTCCAGTGAGAAGAAATGGTAGGATAATTAGCAAGAATAATTGTTCTTTCAAATTATAGTTTTGATGTTAGTGTGTCGGTTAGCCTAGACAAGATTTTCTCTTTCTGAGAAGCCCCACTTACTTATTTTAGAAATGCGTGTATATAGAAGTGGCTGTCTGTGTAGCAATATAAAAGTACTCTATAAATCACTACTTAATAGTCAAAAAGAACATGCATTTGAATAGACTGAGAATGAAATATTGATGGCCCATGATATAAGAAAGCTATGGCATGAAGATGAAGAAAATACATGAAACACACATAAACCATGGTAGAGGAATGGAAACGTACTGTGCCAGGCAGTGATAGTCCTCTGTGTCCTTCTATGCGGTTGTGTGGTTGCTGGTTGATGTATGTAGAGTAAAGAAAGCAAAAGATTTTCACAAGGTCCCAAGAAACTTAGGAACAAAAGGAATCAGGACCCCCATGTCTTCTCTTTTGAGGTTCGTTACTGTTGGAAGATGTCTGATAGACCAAGGATGACAGAGGTGAAGTTACTGGTCAGGAAAGGGACACAGATTTCTCCCATCTAAAAAGACATTTTCCACAAGAAATGAGATTGTCTTGGCTGCGACACATGTCACAAACGAGGGCCAACCTGGGGAGAGCGGAGGGCTACTCCAGGGTTACTACTCCATCTTAGTCTCACAAGAACTCTAGACGCGGCCCTAGTCTTATTCCAGTTATAAAACCAGTTTAGAGAGGTTTAGACACTTGTCCAAAGTAAGAGGATGAGGAGGACTCTAAAAACACCACCCTTATTCTGGGTACATGCATCAACCAGCAACCACACAACCACATAGAAGGGCACAGAGGACTGTCACTGCCTGGCACAGTACATTTCCATTCCTCCACCATGGTTTATGTGTGTTTCATGTATTTTCTTGTATCTCACCAAAATTCCACATGCTGAGATCTTTCTGTGTGGCTGTCCTCCACCTCGACACTCAGTTGACAAAAGAAGGAAATACAAGCTCCATTTAAAGATTAGGACCAACTCTTTAGTGAGCAAAATACTAGCAACCACAGGAAGAGAACTTAAAGGGCTTTGAGGTTTTTGATGACCTTGAGGAGGGTGATGGTTATTTGATAAAATCCCATTCTTGCCTGACTTTTAGAAATGCAAGGGAGGAATTTTCAAAATGATTGTCTAATACTGAAGATCATACTGTAGCCATTTATACATTTTTTTCCTATGTAAACTTCATTTTTCTGGGCTTAACCAATTTCATATGTAAAATAAGAGAGCAGTATTGATTCATTATTAAGGTGGTTTTTATGCTTTGGAGTTTGTAAGTCCCAGAATTTCCAAGCGTTTTCTGGTATTTGACCTTTGGCCTTAGCTTCTTAACACCATGACCAAACTAATCTAGGTACCTTAAATTGCATGTGACAGGCAAGGAAGTTAGGACAAAAGGCTTAAGAAAGGTCACAGAGCAGGGAGATGGCAGCAAAATGTTTTATACCTATAAAATGTAATTGAGGATTGCTGAGTTCGAGGCTTGCCTGGACTACATAGTGAGCTCAGGGCCAGCCTGAACTACAAAGCGAGACCCTGTCTCAAAAAAAAAAAAAAAAGTAATTGAAAAATGGTAAATGTTTAAATTTTATAATTTTATTACAGTAAAAGATACTTTGCCATTAATTCCACTCAAAATACTCCCCATTATTCCAAACACACTTATGCTATCGCAGTTCCAAAAGTCCTCTTTCATGAATATCTGTAGTTGTGCTGTTGTGGTTGCCTTGATGGCCTGAATCCATTAAAAAAGCTGACCTTTCATGGTCATTTTAATTTTGAGGAAGAGCCACAAATCACACAGTGCCAGATCTGGTGAATAAGATAGATGTGAACTAAATCTTGGAAACAACCCAAATTCCCATCACCTCTAGACTGGATAAAGAAGATGTGTTTTTTTTTTTTTTAATAAAATGGAGTATTACTCTGCCTAAAGAATGATAAGATTGAATCATTTATACTCAAATGGACACACCTTTAGGACATACTCATAGGTGAAATAAATAGGTCACAGATGTGTAAATATCGTATATTTTCTCTGTATAAGAAACTGAAGTTGTAAATGTGTTCTAGAATGCATGATTGATCTTGTGAAATAGTAAATATTCAAAGGGAAATGGGGTTTAGGGGTAAAAAATGAAAGAAAAAAATTGATCGTTAGAAAAAGGAAACAGTGCTTGTGTGTATAGGGAAGGGGGAGGTAGAGTGTGTCAGGGAAGGGGAAAAATGAGAATTAAGTTGTGTCATATACCGGTACAAATTCTCAGTGTGGAGTGTAATTGTGATGTGTATATACAATGCACCAATAAAATGTACCAATAAAAAATATAAAAAATTAAGAAAAAAAGATGGGGACACACTATAATGGTTTTTACAAGATTGACATTCTGTTGATGGGTGTTTAACCATATTTTTGATCAGCCTTGTTTAGAAAGTGTTACAAGTTTACAGTGGAAGCACTGTTAGGGTCTCTGGTTTCCTCCAGGCTCACTAGGAGCAGACTCCTCTTATAAGGTCACCCAAATGTGGAGGATTTAGTTCCTTATGACCAGTGGACTGAGTGAGAGCTTTGGTTGCTTACTGGCTGTTGGCAGGGGCTCTCCTCATTTCCTTGCCAACTGATGTCTTCATAAGGCAGCTCACCACATGGCAGCTGCCTTTTGGTGACAGAACAGGACAGGGTGGGCAAGGCTGAAGCCAGAGGTGTTTTGCAATCTCATCTCATGGAGACATCCCATCCCATTTGCCAAATCCTACTTGTTAGAAAGAAGTTGCAAGGATTGGCTTGTGCTCAAGAGGCTTATCCAAAGACATGAATATGGGAAGTGAGGGTCACTGGTGGCCATCTCAGAACCTGCCAGTCACACACATTAACTATTGGTGTATGGAAGGGGGGTATTGCTCTATTAAATGGGTCTGATAGTTTGGGATATATTGATGGTAGTCTGATGCCATGGTTACAAATCCATGCATTAAAATCCAATAAATTATTAAACAAAGATGTTTACAGTAGCACTTAACTCAAGTCTAGAAGGAGGATGCACAGAAGGGAGTTTGCCATTCATAGGTAAGGAGCTGGTTGAGTGCTGAGTTGAGTCAATTATAGCTCAATATGCTAAAGCTAGAAGATGCTACTGACCTTGAGGTTACAATCATTTGCCAGGCAGAACTTTGAAAATAATGCTAGAACTTTGGCTTTTATTTAGGTCCTTATCAGAATATACATTTATACTAGTTAATTCTTGCAGAGAAACAAATTACTTCAAAACTGAACAGATGGGCTGGAAGATGGGCTGGAGATTTAGTTCAGTGGTTCCTATGCCTGCCTAGCAAGCACAAGGTCCCTGATTCGATCCCGAGTAACCACATACAACAATACTAGGCGTGGTGACACTCCCACCAACAATCAGTACCACATACCACAAATGCCAGGCTTGGTGGCTCAAGCCTATAATACCAGCACTCAGGAGGCAGAAGCAGGAGGACTGCTGAGTTTGAGGCTTGCCTGAGCTACATAGTGAGCTCAGAACCAGTCCGAACTACAAAGCAAGAGTCTGTTAAAAAAAAAAAAAATATTGGGGCCGGAGGGTTAGTTAGCTCAGTGGTTCTGGCGCCTGCCTTGCAAGCGCAAGGTCCTGAGTTCGATCCCCGGTAACCACATACAATGCGGGGTGTGGAGACACGCCCACCAGCAATCAACACCGCATACCACAATGCCGGATGTGGTGGCTCACGCCTGTAATCCCAGCACTCGGAAGGCAGAGACAGGAGGATTGCTGAGTTCGCAGCGGCATGCCTGGGCACCATAGTGAGCTCAGGGCCAGCCTGAACTACAAAGCGAGACCCTGTCTCCAAAAAAAAAAAAAAAATATATATATATATATATATATATTGGGCCGGAGAGTTAGCTCAGTGGTTCCGGCGCCTGCCTCGCAAGCGCAAGGTCCTG
>PVIC010015287.1:0-35396 GCA_004025085.1 Thryonomys swinderianus
GATGAAAAATTCTGTAGGCATCTATTAAGTCCATTTTCTCAAAAGTTTGAGTTAGCTCAAGTATTTCCTTACTGATTCTTTGTGCAGTTGATCTGTCAATTTGTGACAGTGGAGTATTAAAGTCCCCTACTACTATTGTATTCATGGTTAACTGACTTTTCATGTCCACTATGTTTGTTTTATATAGTTGGGTGCATAAATAATTATGATTGTTATTTCTTTCTCTTGGACAGTTCCCTTTATGAGAATATAGTGACCTTCTTTATCTTGTAATCAATTTGTGTTTGAAATCTATTTTATCTGCAAACAAGATAGCCAAAAATACTGCTTTTTTGCAGTTTCCTGTAGCGTGGAGTATTGTTTTCCAACCTTTTATTTTCAGTCTATGAGTCTCCTTCTGAATTAGGCATGTTTCCTTGTGTGCAGCAGATTGTAGGATCTTGCTTCCTAATCCAATCTGCTAGTCTGTGTCTTTTAATTGGCCCATTGAGTCCACTGACATTAATGGTTATGACTGATATGGACATATTCAGAACTGCCATGTTTCTCTGTTCTTGGTTCTTTTCTTCCTTGCTTTTCCCCTTTTCTATTTAGTTTCTTGTTTGCCCCAATACACTCTCCTGGGTCTCATGAGTATGGAGTTTTCTGTGTTTTTTTTTTTTTTCCAAGATATTCTCTAGAATGTTTTGGAGTGCAGGTTTCATATTTGTGAAGTTTTCCAGGTGCTCTTTATCATGGAAGTATCTTGTTTCCCATCTATTCTGAAAGATAGTTTTGCAGGATATAGCAGTCTAGGTTGGAGGTTGTTTTCCTGCAATGCTTGAAATACTTCCCTCCGGACTCTCCTTTTGTTGAGTGTTTGTGTTGAAAAGTCTGCTGTGATCCTAATGGGCTTCCCTTTGTAGGTGATTTTCTTCCTTTCTCTCACTGCTTTTAGTATTTCATTCTTTTGTTGTGCATCTGGAACCTTGATAATTATATGTCTCGGTGTAGATATTTTTATGTCATGGCATTTTGGAGTCCAATAGGCCTCATTTATCTGTATGTCTATTTCTTTTCCTGTGAAGTTTTCTGTTGTTATCTCTGACAATAGCTTTTTTATGTCTCTTACACTGTCTCCTGCTTCCTCAGTGACTCCAATCAGTCTTATATTATTTTTCTTTGAGTCATCTAGAAGCTGTTGAATTGCTTTGTCATGGTCCCTTGCTCTTTTCCATAGATTATGTCTTTCCTGCTCGTTGGCTGCTATACTGTCCTCTAGGTCTGAGATTCAGTTCTGTGCTTCATTCATCCTACTGCGCAAGCTTTCATTCTCCTTCATCACTCCCTGCTTGAAGCTGTTCAAAAGGTTCCCTTACTTCTGCTATCTTGAATTCTATCATCTCACTGATCTCTTCTTTAGTGATGTCTTTCACTGTGGACAGTATTTCTATTTTGATCTCAGAGATGAGTTCTGATTTCCATTTTACTAGATCTCAAATTGTCCAGGTGTTTGAGTTTCAGTTTGCCTTATTTCCCTTTTCTCTGAATTTCCCTGTGGTGATGATCTTTGTGTCTGGTTTTTTGTATATTTTCTCATTTCTACTCTTTTGTTGTTACTAACGCTGTTTGTTTGATTCTTTGCCTGATGACAGGGCACGTCTCTTTCTTTCTATTATCTGGGGCCGTTTGGATGTGGCATCTTCTTGGGGTGTCCTCTGTGAATCTGTAGTGACCCTTGAGAGTTCTCAGTTCTAAACATCATGGGTGGTATTTGAGCAGAACAATCACATCATCTTTGTTACCATAATACATTCAGTGCCATATCAGTATTAAACACAGTAAGTAAAATGAAAATTTTTGTTAATTTCTGTTCTGAAGACTTTGAGCTCATGAGTTACCTCTATGTCCATATGCCAAAATTTAGAATTAATCAGCAATGTGTATACACCATTTAGATCATAAATGCACCCTGGGCCCCTTTGGGGATAAGACATCACTGGGGAATCAGGGAGGTAGGGAGACAGGAGGAGGGTGAAATAGGTTTAGCAGATTTATGAATATCACCTATACTCTAGAACCTTATATATGCCAGTGGGTAATAGAGGTTAAAAGAGCATATATAAAACAGTATCAACTGTATGCTGTAAGACCTTTGGAGACTTTGCACACCTTCTTATAACAGTACAGGAGAAGCAATGGGACAGCCTAAGAGTCTTTTACTTCTGGGTACTGCTTCTGACAGGAGGGTAGGAGAGGGTGTGGGGACAAGGGGTGAATAGAGGGACGTAGAAGTAGATGGCAAAATAGAAGCTAGATTCCCTTTTTAAAAAAAAATCTTGCCTGGCCTCTCAGCATTGCTCCAGTGTGGAGGGATGCAGGAAATGGCTCCGGCTCCTCTCGGGCCTGGGTAGCTCTGGGCCGGCCAGTGGGCTTCAATCCTCTGTGGTGGGCATGGCACCCAGGGTTCATACCTGAGTCCTCACTGCACGGCTCCTGGGTGGAGCGGGGCTGGTGGGCAGGCCTCAGTCCTCCACCGCCATTGGGAATGGAATGGCACCCGGAGTAACTGAGTTGTCTGCTTGGCTCCTGGATGGAGCAGGCTGGTGGGCAGGCCTCAGTCCTCTGCCCTTGCCAGGAACAGATTGGCACGCAGTGTAGCCAAGTCATCTGTGTGGCTCCTGGGTGGAACAGGCCAGTGGGCAGGCCTCAGTCCTCCGCCACCACTGGGAACAGAATCTGCCTTAATTACTTTTCATTTTATTTTAAATCTCAAAGGCTCCTGAGCCACAGGGTGAAGAATAGTCACAGCAACAACTGCAACAACTTCAGTTCTAATACCAAATTCTGCCTTAGTTGCTTTTTTTTTGCTGCTGAGACAAAATACCCAACACCCAAAGTTAAAGTAGAAAAGGTTTATTGTGGCTCACAGTGTGTAGAGGTTTTAGCTCATAGTAGGCTGGGTCCAAGGTGGGTTTGCATGGCAGAGCAACATTCCAGAGAAGAAAATTCATGGCAGGGAGAAGAGAGAAGTCAGCTCTGCCATAAAGAGTGATGAGATTGAATCATTTATACTCCGACGGATGTACCTTCAAGACATACTCATAAGTGAAATAAATAAGTCACAGATGTGTAAATATCATATATTTTCTCTGATATGAGAAACTGAAGTTATAAATGTGTTCTAGAATGCATGACTGATTTTGTGAAATAGTAAATATTCAAAGTTTAATGGGGTTTAAGGCTAAATAATGAAGAAAGAAAAAAATTGATAGTAAAAAAAAGGAAACAATGCTTGTGTATATAGGGGCAGGGCGTGGGTAGGGGAGGGGGAAAATGAGAATTAAGTTATGCCATATACTGGTACAAATTCTCAATGTGGAGTGTAATTGTGATGGGTATATATAATGTACCAATAAAGTATACCAATAAAAACAAGAAGTCAGCAACAAGCTATAAGCAGTAACAGCAGCTTCTCACTGCCCCTCTTATATTCTATCTGGGCTGCCCACTTAAGGGTGAATGTCAAACCAATCAGTGCACTAAATTAGTAATCATATATTCTTACACACACTCTAACTCCAACCACCTTTGAAAGAGCTCCACCTATGACTGAGTGAGGCTTTGGGGAACATCTACACAGAAGCTATAATACAGATAAATATTGTATTTTTCATGATGTTCTAGAGCAGTCACATTCACAGAGAGAAAAAGAATATTGGTTACCAGGATTTGGGAAGTGGTAGGAATGGTGAGTTAGTGTTCAATATCTTCACTGTTTCAGTTTTGCAAGATGAGAAGTTGTAGTGTTCTATCTTCAAAACACTATGAATATATTAACTAACATTACTGAACTGTGCAGTTAGGCATAGTTAAAATGGTAAATGCCTATTGTGCTTTTACTTTAGTGTTTTTACTTAAGATACACTAGAGAACAAGGATCAAACAAAAATGTGGTCCTTGAATTTTAACATGTTCACTTTCTTGTAACTTCATTCACATAAGCAGAGTTATTCCAGGTGTATTTCTGAGTTGAGAGCCTGGTTACCATTGTTTGTAACCAGTGTGTAGTTGGCCAGTAGGAGTGGACTGAGGACCCTGCACCATAGTGCAGCAGAACCAGCAGGAAAGCATCCTGTAAGAGGAAGAGGCAAAACCAAGCACTTCTAACCTCCAGATGTTCAGGAGGATCTTAACGTAGCTCCTGTCACAGCTCTCTGAACTTGTTCTTCAAGATGTTGGAGAATTTGTGACACTTCCACTGTCAAATCAGCTTCATCTGTTAATCTAAGTTAGGTTAATGTTTGCCTAATAAGAACACTGAAACTTCACTGTTTATACCACAGCCCACAACAGAGTTTATATAAATTTACACTGATAGCATGCAACAAAACAACTGTGGCACTTTGTTCTTTTCTAATCTTGTACCGAGGTGGTATAAGTCTTAGGTATATTCCTCTGCTGCCAAGAACACAGGATGATGGGGAAAAAGGATGGAAAAAGAGAAGGGAAAGGTGATAAAATAGAAGAATACAGCTCTAAATAGGAGAGGCAGGCCACTTGAGTAGTGACTACAGAGCTGCTCAGAGAAAAGGAGTGTTACTTATAATCTGAATAGTAACTAGGGATGGATATAACTGTTGGAGACCTGAAAGCTGTGGTGGATGGTACACAAAGTAGATGGAGACCTGGAGGATTATCAGATGGATTAACTGTGCAGCAGCCCTGGGACCTTCTTGTCTGTTAGCCCTCCCTGATAGGACACTGAAGGCTGGAATCAGAGTCACAGTTTAGGTCCCTCCCACCCCAGCAGGGACACAGACTTCTCTGTGTGTGGAGGGCAGCTCTAGTAAAGGACACATGAAGGAAGGCAAGGGAATGAGACTGGGTGTGGGTTGGGTATGAGAGTGGCGTGTGCACTGGGGAGCCCCATCCTGAGATGCAGGACAGGTGGGCTCAGGGGAGCTGTCCCCGCTATCAAGAAAGTGTATATCCCTCCCTCCCCACTCTTCTCTTGGCTGCCCAGAACACTTCATCCTCACTGAGGAGCATCTTGGTGACAGCACCATTTTCTCTGCTCAGGTTCAGCCAGGCTGAGCCTGCAAGTCTCACTGTGAGTCCAGGAAGCCCTGTGCTTTCACCTGGGGTGTGAGCTGGAGACTGAGGGGGTGCTGGATCCACATCATCTAGGAGCACCTGGATCAGGCAGGAGGTACCCTGTGTTGTCTACAGGTGGAGGCAGCATCCTGCCCACAGGAAGGGCGGGGAAGAACCTGGCTGCTGAGTGAGGAGAAGCACAGGGTGCAGATTTCTGCCCATTGCCATGGTGACTCCAGGCCACTGTGAGGATAGGTGCAGCCTGCAGCCTCTTAAGATTCCTGCTCTCAGCTGGCCAGCATAGATTTCCCTTGCCACTGTGACTTAGGATCAATGAGGAAGGACAAGGAAATGACCAGTGAGAATGGGATATTTGTGTATCTTCACTGAGAGGTAATAGTTCCTATCTCAAGGCTTCAGCTCAATGCCCTTCCCACTGAGTTACTGCTGGGTGTGAGTACTGAGTTTGCTCTGCCACCAACTTTTTTTCCAGTGGCAAAGAACATGTATCTATGTTCTGATCCATGCTGTGCCTTCAAGAGCAATTAAATGATTGATAATAACACACACACACACACACGAAATAAAGGAAAAGAAAAAAGAAAAAAGGAAGCAAGCAATGAAGATCCAGTACACTCATACACTCCTTTCTGATAAGCCTTGTGACTTCCAGTGCCCTCCTTCCATCCCCAGATCATTGTTACCTGTCACCTGTCTTCACGGGGCCACCCATCTCTGTCCCAGCCTCCACAGGGCATCCTTCACGTCCTTATTGCGCAGACTATAGATGAGGGGGTTGAGCACTGGGATGACCAGGGTGTAGAAGATGGAGACCACCTTGCCCTGCTCCATAGACTCCACAGCTCCTGGCTGTGAGTACATGACAAAGAGTGTTCCATAGAACAGGCACACAGCTGTGAGGTGGGAGCCACAGGTGGAGAAGAACTTGTATCCTCTAGATCTTGAGCGCATCTTGAGGACAGTCACTATGATGTAGCCATAGGAGATGAGGACAACTAATGTAGTGCTCACAATAATGAAACCACAGAGGCCAAAAAGGACAAGTTCATTGAGAGCCGTGTCTGCACACGCCAACAGGAGCAGGGGTGGCACGTCACAGAAGAAGTGGTTAATGTGGTTGGAGGTGCAGAAGGGGAGCTGGAAGGTGAGGCTTGTTTGCATAATGGAGTTGAGGCAGCCTCCGCAGTAGGAGCCCAGAACAAAGCAAGCACATGTTGTTGGGGACATAGTCATAGGGTAACGCAGGGGATTGCAGATGGCCATGAAGTGGTCATAGGCCATCACAGCTAGGAGGAAAGTCTCAGTGGTAGCACAGACAGAGGCGAAGAAGAATTGGGTGGCACATCCTGTCAAAGTGATGACTTTGGAGGAGGAGAAGAAGTTGGTCAGGGCTTTGGGGCTGATGACAGAGGAGTAGCAGAGGTCCAGGAAGGACAGGTTCTTGAGGAAGAAATACATGGGGGAGTGGAGGTGGGCGTCCAGCGTGATGAGCACGACCATGGTAAGGTTTCCCACAATAGTCATCACATACAGGGCCAAGAAAAGAGCAAAGAGCAGAGCTTGAGTCTCCACACCTCCCCTGAATCCATCCAGTACAAATTCCCAGAAGGGCACCCCTGAGATGTTTCCATGTCTCTGGGTCATCATGGCCCCCAGCAGGGACAACTATGTATAGAATGACCAGGTCATGGTCTTAAGGTTACTCATTCAACTGTCTTTGCCATGCTGTTCACTGTCCACAAGCTGCCTTGTTCTCAGTCTGGATGAGCTCCATCTGGCCAGAAAGCAGATAGTTTCTCAGGTTAATCAGTACTTGAGTGTGCTGAGCTCTCGTCGTGTAGGAGACAGCACCATGAGTTTTGAGGCTATGAAGAGGAGATCAGAGGTGAGAGGGTTTTGGTGTAGGAATAGAGTCAGAGTGTTTCCCTGCCGGCCTCTGAATTTCTTATTCCACCACTGCTAAGCGATGCTCTTTCTGTAAGTCCCTTGAAGCTTTGTCCTGTTCTACCCTTCCTGGGCCCTATCTCCTCTCTCCTTAACTAAATAAATTATGGTGAGGAGCTTCTGCTTAGAAGACCATGGGCCAGTGCTGTGAAACCTCCAGCAGGGCTTAGACCACCCCAAGCTGGGTCTATACCTGTACCTGTCTCTGGAATGCACTGGTCCTCACCTCCATGTCTCTAATTTTGAGTGGGGAGCAGAGTGGGCTTCTTTTGAGTTCATTGCCTTCCAGAGAGTGTCAGGGACTTTCTGCCAAGGTATAGATTTCTACTTATTACAGGGCTAGAGCAAATCAGCCCCGTGGTCTTTGTTGTAATTGGTGCCATGGTGCATGTGAGAAACACAAATGTTCCTCCTCCCCATCTCCCTCTTCTTGGTGGGCATTTACACAGGTTTGCTTTTACCTGTTTGTAGACTACTGTTAGCCTCTGCCCATTCCAGAGTTTTTCTCTTCCTTATCCTTTTCATAGCATAGCAGTGCAACAGTGTTGGGGGGAGGTTCCCCCTGCACACCTGCTGGTCAACAGCAGGCAATGACAGTGCTGCTGTGCTGGGGGTGCTGGATGGGGAGTGATATGGGGGCCAGCTCCGCCTCCTCCTGGATGGACTGGGGTGGGTGGGTCCAGAAACTGCACTCTCCACCTCCTGATAGGTAGCACCCTCACTGGGGTAGTAAACAGAAGATTATCACTGTGCACTGAAGGGTTTAAATCATGTTGCACTTATCATTCAGTAATTCCTCTTGCTATAACTTGTTAGTTACACTTTTGATCACAGTGGTTTTCTGTACTGAAAATATATGGCAATGCCTTTTCCAAAAGCCAACTTCATTCACCTGTTTTGGAAAAAGGAGAAACAGGGCTCTCCCCAGCTTACTGAGGATGTAGGTATGTCTATGGACACCAATGGATGAGCAGCCAGCTGAGGGGGGTGCTGTGCCGCTGAGGAGCTGGAAGATTCCTGCTGTGATGTCCTCCTGTTCTCATCTTCCTCCTTACCTCTTCTGTGGACACTGTTATAGTCCTGAGTCAACAGCATCACCTACGAGCTTGCTAGAAATAGGAGCTCAAGCCCCTCAGAATGGAATTACAGTCTGTGTTTAACAAGCTAAGTGAGTGTTTAATTCTGAACACAAGATTCTGGTTCTCAGGCACTTTTCTCACTGATCTGGAGGCTAAGACTCACCAGGATGAGAGAGGGCTCAACATCTCTTCTGCTCAGAGCAAGTTCTGAGTGCTAGGTGTGTAGAGGCCTGCTGCCTCCCTATGCTGCCTCCTTCTTTTGGCAGATGATAGCTAGGGTTGCTGATCTTACCTTTAAGGACTCACCCCAGGAGGGGTGGGCATGGATTCCTCTCCAGGGCATCCACTGTCCTGAGCATGCTCTGTGCTGAGGACAGTGAGGTGAACATTGAGGACTCTGGCACCTGTGCAGCTCAGCTCTGGGTCCTGAACATGGGAGTGAGGCTGGCCTGGGTAGCGCTGAGTACCCTGGTGCCCAGTGAGCATCAAGAGTCCTCTTGTGGCAGCAGCGAGTTCCTGGGTGTCTGTGGAGCAAGGGAGGAAAGGGCTCTCTCTCCTTTCCCCCCTCCTCTCCCCATCAGCTGGGCAGTACGTGGACACTCTTGTACTTTAGGTCACACTGTGGGGCAAATTCTCTGAACCTAGCAGAACTTGGACTTGGTGTCTCCAATGGCCAATTAGGAAGGCTCTGGGCCTCTGCCAGAAACAACTCCCTTGGTCCTAGGAGCTGGAGTGCTGTGCCCCATCTTTGTGTCATTACCTTCCCTGCTAATGGGGAGGCAGGAAGCCTGAATTCTTCAGCTGCCATGGGTCCTGCAGGGTGCTCTGTGGGTCAAGTTGGGGTTCAGCCATCACCAACATGGTGTTTTGTCCCCCTAGGTGTGGGATCCTGTTCTTGTTTCCCTCTTTATACCAAAGCCTGATCCCAGACTGTAGTGTCCAACAGCACTATCCATGAGGGATGGGAACATCCTCTCTTTAGCGTCATTTGGAGGTGACTGATTACTGAGGATTGAATGGACCCCTCAGCTACCTGTTGTGGGGAACAATGGGGAAAAAAGAAAGAGACAGGCAATTTTCAAGGTACAAGGGGAGGAATGTGAGGAGACATCCCTGTAGCAGACAGACTCAATGAACTCTATGGTTAGCCTGCTTGTATTAGCCAGGAAAAAGCTCAGAGGTAGGGGGAGCACTCATTTCATGGAATAGCAGCAGTAGAGAATGGGTGGATGAGGATTAAGTTAATGACCAGATTTGTTCTATACTCAAATGCCAGTATACTGACAAGTGTCCTCAGCAGATGCTGTTTAGCCTCAGGAGTGCCCGGTTATCTGTATCCTCCCATAGCCAGAAGTATGCAGCCTTCCCTGTTCCCAAGGCTAGATAACATTGACCTGGAGATTGTGGGTTCTGTTATGGAGCCTAGTCCCAATTGATAAACTAAAAGTTACCTAATTATTAAAAATCAAACAAGTTAATTCTTCATTCTATAAATTTTAGGAGACTAGACCAATAATTTTTAAATGGAAGAATTTGAAATATAAAAATCTCAAAAAAGATCAATGGAAAAAAATGAGGATTAAGTCTTGTCTGTATGTTACACATTCATAATGTTGGTTATGATCATAACATGTATACAAAATGTACCAAAAACAATTAAAAAAGAAAAGTTAGATTGCAGATTTAATAAAACACATTGAGGGCCAAAAATGTTAATAAATTAATTTGAAAATCAAACAAGTATAAGAAACTTTATGATCACAAATCCCCCACTTTAAAGCAAGTGGACCAGTTTTTCTTGAATTATAATATAACAGTTTAACAAAGATGTGTATAGGCAATCTGAAGAGGCCATATATACATAACCTTACAAAATTGAGTTTATAATTTCAAAACTATTGAAAAAGAATTCTGAAACCTAGATGGCTTCACTTTAGTACTCTAATAAACATCCATAAAGATATATTTTCAAACTAGTCGGTTTTTTAGAACAGTTGAAGGTCAACAGCAAAATTGAACATAGAGATTTCCTGAATATTTACCACCCCCTTCCACACACAAACCCTTGTTGCAACTGAGAGATCAACACTGACAGATAAATATCCCCTAAATCCCATAGTTTACATGAAGGTTCACTCTTGGTGTTCTGCATCTATTGGTTTGAAAAATGTTTAATAGCATTTATTAGTCATGATTGTGTCATATCGAATGATCTCAGTGCCTTCAGATCTTATGTGCTTTGCTTTCATCCTTCCCTCAGTCCGAGCCTGTTACCTCTTCTGATCAGTTGCTTTCACAATAGTTTTTCCTTTTCCAAAATGTCACAGAGCCATATCATACAGTTTGCAAGTTCTTATGTGTGGCTCCTTTTGTTTAGCAGCCTCCATTTAAAGTCTGTTTTTGTGGCTTGAGAGCTTGTTTCTTTCTAGTACTAATAATGGTCTGTGGTCCGGAGGGACCACAGTTCACTTGTGTAGCCACTCAGCCACAGAAGACCATCTGGGCTGCATTAGAAAGTATGACTGCCTTGTAGGTTGCATGTGAATGTAAGTTTTCAACTCATTAGAGAAATATTGAGGAACAGTGCTACTTAATCAAATGCCAAAAAAGGTTTAATTTCCATGAAAATAACAAACTGCCTTCCAAAATGGATGTATCAGTTTGAATTTACACAAGCAGTGGTGAGAATTTCTGTAACTCCACATTCTGATTTTTTAATACAGCTTTTCCTATAAATCAACCAGAAATAAGCATTTCTCATTGTTTTTGGAAGCTAGCATTGCTCTGTGTCATGAAAAAAGCACAAAAAGCAGATCAATATAGAAAATGAACCTAGACTGAAAAATAATAATAAATATTATCAAATATAATATATCAATGTATACAAAGAAGTATATACCATGGCTAAATAAGATTGAGTCCAGGTGTGAAGAATGATCTCACTTTTTTAAGAAATTGAATTCTTTATTGGTATATTTTTAATTGAATTCTTTATTGATACATTTTATATACAGTTCACAATCACACTCAACATTGGGAAATTTGTACCAGTATTAACACAAATTAATTCTCATTTTTACCCATATCTCTACCCACCCACAACCCTCATCCCTTATATACATGCTCTTTCATTTTCTTTCCAAATCATATTTATTCTTTCCCCTCATTACGTTCCCCCACCACATTCCCTTTGAATATTTCCTATTTTACAAAATCTATCATACATTCTAGAACTCATTTACATCTACAGGTTCTCATACCAGAGAAAAGATACCATATTTACATATGTGTGATCTATTTATTTCACTTATTAATGTGTCCTCAAGGTATATCCATTTGCATATAAATGAATGAAACATCATTCTTTATGGCAAAGTAATACTCCATTTTATTTTAAAAAAAACCCTCACATCTTCTTTATCCAGTCTCCAGTTTATGGGCATCTGGGTTGTTTCCAAGATTGGGCTATCACCAAGTGAGCTGCTATAAACATGGGTGTACATATGTCTTTACAACATGAATCTTAATTCCTTTGGGTATACTCCTAGCAGGGGAATAGCAGGATCAAGAGATCTGACTTTTAAAACCAATCAGTGTAACCCAGATCAACAACACAAAAGAAAAGGAAAATCAACAGTCCCATCACTTGAGTTAGAAAGAATGATTATGACAAATTCTGTGAGGCTAGACTATTGGAGAACTTCCTTGATTTGATGAAGGGCATCTACAAAAACACACACAGCATGTGTGAGTTAACAGGAAAGACACAGTGTCTTCTGGGTAAGATTGGGCACAACCTCCTCTGATTACTCTTGTTTATTTAGTACAGGACTGAAAGTTTCAGCCATTGCAGTAGGGTAAGAGATGACAGGTATGACACACACTTTAGAAGGGTGAAAATAGACCACTCCAGTATGCATGTGACATGATCATGTAGCAAGAAAATCCCTTCCCCCAAGCCCCTCAAAATATTGGGAGTTCATCATAGGGTCATAAGATCACCTGAGAGGCCAATTTTATTTCAGTACATTCACTATTACTGAATATTGTCCATATACAACAACTGGAGCCAAGGGAATTCTGTGAGTGAAAATTGCCAGGCTAAAAATGTGACACATGATTCTATTAATAAAGCCCTCATGAGATGACACACATTACAAAGATGAAGAGAGGTTAGTGGTTGTACGCACTGGTGAGGTTTTGAGGAAGAAGATGGCTGTACTGTAGAAGGGTGATGGAAGTTCTCCTAGTGATGAGTGTGTTCTGTACCTTGACTGTGGTGTTATGTGATTATACAGAAGTGTTAAAGCTGAATAAACAAAATGCAAGCACCTCATCCCATATGAATGAATGCACAGCTGGTGACTCTGAGAGAGGTCTGGCAGATTTAGTGATATTATTTCCTGATTTTGATAATGTACTTTGATGTGTTATTATTCACAGAAATTGGATGAGAAGAATACTAGGTATCTGCAGTACCTCTTTCTGTGAGGCGCATATATACATATTTGGAGATGTGTACCCCACATAATGTCCATATTATTATGGACCAAAACAAATGCCCATTTTTATTACTCACAACATTGCAAAGATGATTAATGTCGTGTGAAGAATAAGGTGACTTATAGGTGTAGAAGATAATTTCAGGTTGTAAGCGATAAAGGAAAGAATGCAAGAAGAAACATTAGAGATGGATTTTTTATTTTAAATGCATGCTACTTTCAAATCTTAATATATAATTACACACATTTATGGGAAACTGTCATAACTTAATACAGGCATGCTTAAATGCCATGCTTAAATAAGGGTGATTACAATTTCCATACCATACAAATTCAGTATTTCTATATATTGGGAATATTCCAATTCTTTTCTAATGCTTTGTAGAAAAGATACCAGTTAAGTACAGTTTCTCTATTATAGAACAAAAAACTCTCCCTAACTAATTTTGGTAACTGTTCTCTACCTTCTCACTATCTCACCTCCTGCTTATCATTACTAATCTATAAGTACCATCATTCTATTCATTTCTTTTATGAGACTGACATTTTTAGCTTCTGCATGTTCGTGAGAACATTTGGTATTTGTCTTTCTGTGTCCGGTTTGTTTCACATAATGTAGTGTGGACAGGTTCTATGAGAGGTAAGCTTGCTTGTGTCAATTTGCCTGGCTTGGGAGCCATGTGCTGGACTGGTGGAGTACACTTCTTAGTGCCTTTGGGGTCATGGAAGCGTAAGCTTGGGGCCTGTATCTGGCCCTTCATTTTCTACTATGATGTTCCTTCCATGAACCCTGCTGATCATGAACATATCTTTTCCTTTAAGTTGTGGGTATTGGGTGTTGTGTCCTGGCCTTGGGAAAGCTAATAAAGAAAATTATACTAAATAATGGTTCCATTTCTGTAATTTCTGATCATGTGGGTTTGAGTTTTTGGCAGTGGTTTCTGGAAGGAGTTTGAGGTTTGGAGATGAGGGTTAGAGAAGTCAAGGAATTCTGTCAGTAAAGCTTTCTGGCTGATTCTGCTCAGACTTCTGAAGACCAACATACTGATAGAAAATCAAACAGTGAAGAGAAGGTCCAGGAGATTTCAGTTGGAAATGAGGGCTCCATGGGCATTGGATTAGAGGCTCTGCATGTTACACTCTGACAGGAAACTATGTTTATATCTTCCCATTTTATGAAACTTTGTGGGATACTAAGGCTAGTGGAATAATTGATCTGATGAGAGGAATTTAAAGGAAATTCCCAGATAGTCCAAGTTTCAGGCTGCGGCATGGGTACTGCTGGCTTTTAATTAGGTTTATGGTAACAAATGGGGCAAAAAGCATAAGAGAAAAATTTTAAAAACCTAACTTTGGGCCTCTAAGGAACCATGGGTAAATCTGGGGTCAAAGGAGATATGGCTGTAGAAGAGACAGTGCTATTAAACAGGAATCCAATTCTATGTAGAGAGATAAGAAGAAAGATGCTTTGAGGGCATCTCAGAAATTAGCACGAGCCAACCCATAATAGGCTCAAGGGTGCAGAGTCAACCCTTCATTGGAGGAGAGCATTCCAAGGACTCCTGCTTGAGAAGGGCTACCTGGGCAGTTGGTTTCCTGGGGCCATTTACCTGTGCTCAGTCACCCAGACAGAGCACATGGTCTGAAGGTATCTAGCACATGGTCTGAAGGTATCTAACTTCTGTCCCAGCTGATTGAGTGAAATGGGAGAAAAGAAGTTTATGAGTACAGTTTAATAGGCATGGAGAGTAAATACATGTTTGAAATCTATGGTAAATTAAAAATTTTTATTTGTACTAGTACATGTTTGCAATATACAATGATTACATTCATTTTGGGGAAATGGTGCATGGACATAACACACCTCACCTCTTTTTCCCCTTTTCCTCCTACCGCCTTTTATTTTGCCAGCATCAGATTCATTTATTAATCCTATAAATCCTTATAAAATTAATGTCATAATAAAGGTTAAAAATCTGACAAGCCAAAAAACATACAAAACACAAAGACAACTCTACTAAATCAAGGTACTCTTTTTAATACATTTTCAATGTTGGATAACAGTAACTTTTACCTGTTTCTTTTTTTCCTAATGTCTGTCTTTTATTTGGTATTTTGTTTGTGTACTGAGTTTCTTGTTTAAGAGAAGCCATGTGTTACTGAGTCCTGTGTGTCTGATTTATCTCACTTAACATTATGGTCTCACGATGCATCCATTTCCCTACAAATGACTCCATCTTATCCTTCTTTATGCAAGAGTAGTCCTCTGTTGTATATGAATATCACATTTTTTATCCATTCATCTGTTGGTGAACATATGAACTATTTCCAAAATTTAGCTATTATGGATTGTGCTGCTCTAAGCATGGTTTTGCATACATCCCTGTGGTGTAATATCTTTAACTATTTTGGGAAGATATCTAGAAAGAGAATAGCTGAACTAAACGGAATTTCTACTTTCAAATTTTCAAGGAATCTGCATACTGATTCTCATAGTAATTGCATCAGTTTACACTCCCTCCAACGAAGAAGAAGGGTTCCTTTTCCAGAAGCCTTTTAAGCATTTGTTTTTGGTTACTTTCTTGATGACAGTGATTCTTTCTAGATCGAGAAGGAATCTGTATTTTGATTTGCATTTCTCAAACGGCCAGCAATGTTAAGCATTTTTCTGTCTATTGGTTACATGTTTATTGTACTTCTTCATCTGAGCAATGTTTATTCATTCCAGATGCTCATTTTTGATTGGGTCTTTAAATTTGGAAGGTCTCACTTTTAAAGCTATTTATATATTCTAAATATTAGTACTTTGTTTGAAGAATAGCTGAGAAAATTTTTTCCCATTCCGTAGATTGTTTCTTCACTGTGTTGATGGTTTCCTTTGCTGTGCAGGAGCGTTTTAATTTAGTATGATCCTATTTATTGGTTTTTAGTGTTATTTCTTTACAACTAGCATTCTGTTCAGAATTCCTTTGCCTGTGCCTATGTCTTCAAGCATTTTCCCTATTTTGTCTTCCAGCAGATTGTTTCCATTTAATTTTTAGGTATTTGATCCATTTTGATTTCAGTTTACTTCATGGTGAGAGATAGGCATTTAGGTTAAATCTCTGACATATGAAGAAGAGCTAGTTTTCCCAGCACCACTTGTTGAAGAGGCTGTCTTTCCTCCATCAATAATACTTGGTCCTTTTGTCAAAGATAACATAGCTGAGTGTGCCTGAAGTTGTTTCTATATCTTCTATTCTGTTCCACTGATCCACAAATTGTTTATTTTTGCCAATCCTATGTTGTTGTTGTTGTTTTATCACTGTAGCTTTGTAGTATACATCCCCTCACTTTGAATACACGTATCCTGCCTTTCTTGCCACTTTCTGAAGCAGTTCTGGAAGACTTATTTTGTGAGAATCTTTGAGATGTAATAAAAAAAATATGGTAAATGTGTCAGCTGCATGCCACCCAGTGGAAAGGGTGGCTCCTAAACCCTTATCCACTTCATTGACTAGATCTGGCTGGATCCATCAGAGTTAAAGTGACCATGAGAAGTACAATTTTTGATTGGCTCAAGACATTGAGGCAGATATGACAGTGCAACTAAATTAGTCTAATGAGTTTTAAAACTTATTCATCATGCTTTTTATCAAAGGCTGGCGGGTAGACTGTTGAGCCCTGCAGGAGGAGTCCAGCATAGTGAAGAGAGGGAGGTAGAGCCCCAGCCAGGCTGCTGGATCTAAGAGGAGACACAGTTCTCAGAATGTTCTTTCCTCAAGCACATGATCCCAGGCCAGCCTACAGCCTCTGAGGGTCTCATGTAAGAGGCTTGTGAAGAACTTCCTGGCCACAATGATGTAAGATTCAGTGATGAAGGAAGAGGAAAGAGCCAATCAATTTACCAAATCCTAATGAAACCAGAGCTGTTGACATTGGTTCCCATACCTGGTCGACGGGCTTAGACGTTTGCCACTGCATCACCAAGTGTAGAGGATTTGGGTTTGTTCTGTCTCTGGAACATTATTTTCTGGTGGCAAAGAATGTGCTCTATGTTTAGTCAGAAAAACCTGGTTTCTAATATGTTTTCAAAGGTTGAAAGATGGATGAAAGGATGGACAAAAGAATGAACCAGGAGCAAAATCGACTCTAAATACACATAAACTGCCTTTGTGATAAGCATGTACTTTATCCCACACACCCAGGACACTGTCTCTCACTGACCACCCTTCATGGGGCCACCTGTCTCTGTCCCACCCTCCACAGGGCGTCCTTCACATCCTTGTTGCGCAGACTGTAGATGAGGGGGTTGAGCATCGGGATGACCAGGGTGTAGAAGATGGAGACCACCTTGCCCTGCTCCATGGACTCCACAGCTCCTGGCTGCCCATATACAATAAAACCTGTTCCATAAAACAAGCACACTGCCATCAGGTGGGAGCTGCAGGTGGAGAAAACCTTGTGTTTCCTGGAACTGGAGTGCAACCTAAGAATGGTCACTGTGATGTAGATGTAGGAAGTCAAGATCCCAATCATTGCACCCAGGAGGATGAAACCACAGATGCCAGACATGACCAGTTTATTGAGAGCTGTGTCAGCACAGGCCAGCCTGAGCAGTGGGAGGACATCACAGAAGAAGTGATTGATGCGGTTGGAGCTGCAGAAGGGAAGTTTAAAAGTGAGTCTGGTTTCCACGATGGAGTTGAGGCAGCCTCCGCAGTAGGAGCCTAGCACCAGGCAAGTACAGACCATGTGGCACATGGTTATGGGGTAGTGCAGAGGATTGCAGATGGCCATGAAGCGGTCATAGGCCATCACAGCCAGAAGTAAGGCCTCCGTGGTACCAAGAAGGGAGAAGAGAAACAGCTGGGTGGCACATCCTGCAAATGTAATGACTTTGTTGGAGGAGAAGAAATTGATCAGGGCTTTGGGGGCGATGACAGAGGAGTAGCAGAGGTCCAGGAAGGACAGATTCTTGAGGAAGAAGTACATAGGGGAGTGTAGGCGGGTGTCCAGCGTGATGACTGTGATCATGGTGAGGTTTCCCAGGACAGTCACCACGTACAGGGCCAGGAGGACTGTAAAGAGCAGAGCCTGGGTCTCCACACCTCCCCTGAATCCCTCCAGCACAAACTCCAAGGGCACTGGTGAGTGGTTTCCATGTCTGTGGGTTGCCATGGCCCTGAGCCAGGACAGCTGTGCAGAGACGATGGTGGAGGCTGTGAGAGGTACTGGTCACAGTCTCACAGTCACACCTGATGGAGCAAATGGGCTAATCAGTGCACACTGCCTGCTGACCAATGGGCCACCCTCTGCCTGGTTCTTCTGCCTGCTGAGATCTCTATCACTTGAGTGTGTATTTAATTCATGAGTGTGTACTGATCCTTCCTAGGGGTGAACTGAGCCTGCTCTGGGGATAAAATAGGTGTGTAGAGTCGAGGGGCCCTCAGTGCAGAAAAGCTCTGGGGTACCACTGTGTCCACCTGCTACCTGGGGAAGGCTGGTGCAGCAGCACCAGCTGTGCACAGTACCATCCCACCCTTCCCTACGTTCAGCTCCTCTGCCCTGGCTCATGGTGGAAAGACCTCCATCACCAGACCTGGGTCAGGTCCTGTCCCCAGCAGTGAGCAGAGCTCCTGGCTACAGGCACGGCCCCTGTCTACCTCCCCTGGGGACCCTCCATTGCACAGTGCAACTCTGGCTTGGACATTTGGCCACAGCAGTATCCAGCTTACTGGAAACCACTGCCTTAAAGATACCAGAGGCTTCCTGACTGTCCAGACACTGGAAATCTCATGGAGAGAGAATGTGCAAACTTCGTGGTCGGAGAGCAGCAGTGTCCCCGATGTATTCAAGGTGCACACACTCTGTCCTGTCCCCTTCCATCTCTGCCCCCACATTGCCATCTGGTTTGGGGGTTTCGGGCAGAAATTCTCTTAAGTTTGGAAACAGGGCAATGCAGGATGTTTCAGATCCTTTTTTCTCTTCTCTTTCTTTGTCATGGCACTGCCAGAGCCCTGGTCATAGCATGGGCCACATGAACAACTGCTGGTCACCAGCAAGAGTTTCCATGTTGCTGTGCATAGGACTCTGGCTGCAGATGGGGTTGGATCTGCCCTCCTTGCTGCTGGAGGAACCATGAGGGACCCTGGGATCAGTGGGTCAGGCTGCATCCCCGCACCTATGTAGAGCCCAGCCTCACACAGGGGGATATGGTGCCCACATCCCTTTGTCCTCTCTAACCCACTGAGATCCAGCTTTCCTACTGTGGGTAGTGAGTAGATGAAATGCTTCCATGGGCATCACTTTGCCATTTCTCTTCACACACACACTGGAGCTTTTGGTACAAACTGTGTATGCCACCCCTGTGATGAACTGAAAATGCGAGAAATGTCCCCAAGGATGACCGACACTGAGTGATGAATGATACTGGGGGATTGACAAGTAAGGATTTCTTAAGCCTGGCACAGAGGCAGGGATGTGCATAGGCACAAGCAGATCGGCCACTGCCCACGGGCTGAGGAGGATGTCCTGCTGCCCTTGTGACGAGCCCACTGTGCCACATGAGCTCCTGTCCTTTAGCTTTGCCCTCGCATGAGCCATGTGGTCCTGAGTCAGCAGCATTACCTGGTCTGCAGGCTGCTGCTCTCTGGCAGGCAGAGCTGGAAGCTGAGATGACAGGGCGAACTGAGTATCTGTGTTAGGGGTTTGTGTCAGGGAGAGGCCAGGAGTGAAGGCCAGGCCTCCTGAGCAGAGTGCTAAGTGCTCACTGTGCACATAGCACTGCTGTCTCCTGCACCCAGAACCTAGTGCTGGCATGTCTTCCCTGGGGTGCAGCCTCCTTACCTTGTCTAGGTGAAAGTCCGGACTTCCCTAAGACCACGCAGCCATGCCAAGGCTCCCAGGTGCCCTATTCTTGACCCACTCTTGCTGCAGATCTCGAGGTGGACAAAGAAGACTCTCGGTTCCTTGGAAGCTTTGCTTCTGGAGCAGGCAGTGATGATGGTGGGGGCAGAAGTGGGCACCTGAGGTCTACTGGGAGCCTGGCTCACCATTTGCTTCTGGCCTTTGCTTCTTTGTGGAAGAGGGAAAGTGGGCTGCCCGGTTCTGCCTTCTTCCCTGTCCTTCCAGGCACCTGCCCTTAAGTTCATGTTGCCAGGAGGGTTCTTTGTACCATACAGCACTGGGACTTGGAGACTCTGGTGACCAATTAGGGAGTCTCTGGACCTCGCAGTGCTCTAGGACTCTAGTCACCTGGGCTCTGATTCAAAGAGGTAGGCATCTAGGAGCTGGAGTGCTGTGGCCCATCTTCCTTTCTTGTGACAAGTCAGGAGCTGAGACCTCAAGGGAAGCACAGCACAGACAGCTTGGAAGGACCTTGTGTCCAGTGGCCCTGGCCCGTAGCTGTACCACCTTGTGCTCCAGTCTGGCCATGATGATGTAAGGAAGATGGTGTGGCAGCAGGAAAACCCACTCTTCCCACAGTCAATACTCTGCCAGCCCAGGCCACAGACCCCAGCTACTCATTACGCCTCAGACACCTAGGAAGTTGGATAAGATCACCTCTAACTCTGCTTCCCAATTTCCCCACTTTTTTGTTTTAGAATGTCTAATAGTCCCCATTTTCCTCTGTAAAAATAAAAACAAATATATATTTGAAAATTCAAGAAGTAAGAAGTGGCCAGATGAAAAGAAAATGCTTTTTTTTCATACCCTAATAACATCTCCCTTCTGAGTAAGCTATCTTTGTTCATTAGTGTGTGCCTGTGAACTTCTGATTTCTCCATGTAAACTGTGACTTTGTTCACAAGTCTGCATTTAGATTTTTACCTGTCAACAGATCATTAGGAACCTCTTGGTTGGTGCATGGTTCAGAACTGAATGCCTTCATTGATTTCTTATACCTGGGTGAAGTGGCTGCTACTTCTCCCTTCTTGTTCTAACTCAGAGTCCAATGCCTTCTTTCTCATTTATGTGACTTAGATATAAAATGTGCCCGACACAAACTCATGTATTGACATCTAGATCCCAAATGCAGCAGTGTTCTGAGGTGAGAGCCTAGAGATCATGAGGGCATTGACCTGACCAATGAATTAACTCTGCCGAGTTCACCGCTGGGTGCATAATTAGTTGGTGAAGCCCACTTGAATGAAGTCATCTGATTCATGCCTTTGAAAGTATATTCTGTTGCCAATCTCTTTCTTTTTCTTTCTTGATTCTCTCCCTTCCTCTGTCTCTCTCTGATTCAATGAGGTAAACATCTTTTCTTTGCCTTGCCTATTCACCATGATATCCTTGCCTTATTGCCAATTAACTATGGTCAGCAAACCATGAAACTGTGAATCTAAAGAAAACATTTTTCTTTTAAGTTGTATATGTCAGGCAATTTGTCCTAGTGATGGGAATGTGACTAATCCAGAAAATTTGTGTCAGAAAAATAACATCATTCAAACATTTGGAATTCGTTTGCAGTCAGTGTTTGAAAAATCAGACCTCAGAAGCCTCATAGGCTGTAAGTACAGCTGTCTGTGTGACTCTTGTATGAGTTCCAGTGACTAGAATCCTAGAAGGAAGATGGTCAGTAAAGATGGTACTCCTGGGTTTCAGGCAGGAATGGGACTCTCTTGGGAAGAGGACTAGAAGCTGTTTATATTAACTTCAGGGAAAGAACTTGTATAAATTTTTTCCCATTTTCAGGCTGGGAATTTAGCTCAGTGGTTCTGGTGTCTGCCTGGCAAATGCAAAGTCCTGAGTTTGATCCCTGGTACCAAATACCACATACCACACTGACGAATGTGGTGGCTCGTGCCTGTAATCCTAGCACTCAGGAGGCAGAGGCAGGAGGACTGCTGAGAGTTCAAGGCTAGCTTGGACTACACAGTGAGTGCAGGGCTAGCCTGCGCTACAAAGCGAGACCCTACCTCAAAACACTAAAATAAATTTTTCCCCCTTTTTTAAGGTTTTGTGTGCAGCTGAACTTATGAGTAGGAACCATTAATCTGGCACAGCCAATTTCAAATCAGCCCCTGCACCTCTGACTCATAGTGTGATGAGCATTACTGGCCACTTTTAGCCCAATTTATAGTGAGAATTGGGAACAAATTAAAAAGCTGAAGATTTGAAAACCTTCTAGCTTAGCCAGAAAAGAAGAACTCTATTTGGAGGTTCTATTCTGGACTCTATTATGTTTCATTGATTGACTGACCCATTCTTTCAGCAGCCATATTGTTGTGTAGTAGCGCTTGAAATTTAAGTGTGTCAGTCACTGAACTCTGCTCTTCTCATTTGATACTATGTTGGACATTGTGGGTTCTTTTTCCTTTCCATACACAGTTTAGCACAATGTCAAAGTACACTGTGTATCGTTTCTGTTCTGGTAACCAAACACCTGAGATAATCAACTTTGAAAATGAAAGATTTGTTTTGCTTCACAGCTTGGGGTGTTTTAGTTCATAGTTGCTTGTATTCATTACTCTAGGTCCTGGTTGACCTATACATCATGAGGAGTGCAAGGTGACCTGGCCACTTCCCTGTTGCTGAGGCACCATCCCTGATATTCACCACTTAAAGAAGGACAGGTTTATTTTTTCTCATGGTTTCAGGGCCTACTTGGCTCACTTGAAGAATGAAATAACATGGCAGAGGGTCCTGGCCAATGAAAAGCTGCTTCTATCATGGTAACCAGGAAGCGGAGAGACAAGGAAGGAGCCAGAAATAAGAACATACCCTTCCAATCATGCCCTAGAGACCTCCCTGCAATGAGTCCCCTCTCCTAATAGCACATTTACCAAACAGACTCATCAAGGGATGAATTCACTTCTAAGTGTAGGACTCTTATGATCCAATCACCTTCCACCCACTTGGCAGCTGGGAAGTAAAGAGTGAGAGTATAGGTTGAGGTCACACAGTGTTCCTCTGGGGCACATCAATCCTCTGGAAGACTCTACCTCCATCTTACAAACACCACAGTCTGAGAACCAAGCCTCCAACATGCACACCATCAATGGACATTCTAGATCTAAACTGTAGGAACTGCAGAATAATTTTGTGGCATTTTGTCTGGGCTTGTAGCTATATATCAAAATGGAAAGAACTGATAATCCTGATACCATTACGTCTTGCTTCCATGAACATGGCATATTTTTCCATTTTTTGAGTTTCTGTTTATTTCAACAGTATTTTGTAGTGTATAGGATTATTGTACATATTTCATAAGATTCTCACCTAAGCTTTCAATTTTGGGTGGCGTTAACCCCATTGGTATTGTGGTTACAATTTCAAATTGTACTTTTTCAATTTTAATACATGTGAAAATATTCAGTATTTTCATATTAGCATTGTAAGTTTACTCAATTGTTTATCAGTTTTAGGCAGCAATTCTTTTGTCATTTTTTTTAGTTAAATGACAAGATTTTTTATTTTCTTTCCAAACTGAATATATTTTATTATTCCTTTCCTGTCTTATTGAAATAACTATGATCCCATTATGATGAAAACAGAAATGAGAGACATCTTTCCTGATACTTGACTCTTGTGCTTAGTTTTCTTCACCATGTCTCTGTGTAGGAAGCGGCTCAGCATGGTGCAATTGGACCAGGCATTTATGCCTGGGCTTTGGGGAATAACTCCTGGTTGGGGGGTCTGTACTTCATGGTGCTGCCCCAGATATACCAGAGGATCTTCTCTAACAAGGAGCTGCCCTGGGTTAACTCCAGAAAACATGTCCTGGCCCCAGGAAAATTCCCCTATTCCTGTGCTGGGCCCGCTGAATATTGTCTCTCAAGTTAGCAACATGCTGTTTTCCTTCCAGTTTCTATGTAGGTTAGGACAGAATTCAATAGAGTTAGCAGAATTAATTAACTATGTGATGGATGTACTTATTCTTCTGGTCTTATTCTCTTAAAAGTTAAGCATTAATAGAAAATAGTACAAGGAAGTTAGAGTTAGGGAAAAGATTTAAGAGAATTATAGTTTGACATTTTGATAAATTGATTTCAGACTTATGATCATCATGTTTATAGTTACCATTTTGTTTCTGTTCTCATTCCTAAGAAATATACTGATTTCTTGACTACCTGTTTTTGTTTTTACCAACCCAATGATAAATGTATAAGATAAGAGTAACCATTATTGATGTCATGTTACCTTTCTAAATCAGTATAAATATAGCCTGATCAATAAATGTGGTCCTGGCTCAGTACTGACTGAGAGGTCCTCCTGACCCCATCTTTGTCTGTCTTGTGTTTTCATCTTCACCCACCGACTCAGGAGCTGTCTGATTGCTGGCAGGCTCCGGCATCTCTGTGTACTTTGTCTACATTGATAAGTTCCATAAAAAAAGGATATTGGACTCACCACAAATTATTTGGGGTTGGTTTGTCCATGATGAGCAACTATGTCGTATTCAATTTTCTTTCCTTATTTACTTATCTGTCTGAAGTTCTCTCAATACTACTGAATCAGTGAGACAAAACCAGCACTGTATGAGCCCGTTTCCTCCATCTTCCCATTTGGATAAGTGTGCTGAATCTGTGACATTTAAGAAATACAATTCCTCACTGCTATTGAGCCCCTTTTAAAATTTTTCAGAAGTTTTTTTCACCACCTGAGAATCCTCTTATATTTTCTACATATATGACAACAGTTGAGGTTACTACAGTTTTGAAAGGAATCTTGATTTGCATAGGATAGTTCCTTTCCTTCTCTTTGATCTGACTTTTCTAAATTTCTTTGGATGTTTTGTGTCATAGTCCACATAACTTAACTGTAGAGTCATTTTGTTCAGAATTAGAAATCCTGTTCATGTATGAAACAATTGAGTTTGTAAAGTGAGCTTTAGAGTGAAGTCTTCATGTCACTGACCACTACCATCCATAAACATGGTATATCCTACTAACTGAGGACTACTTAATGCCCACAAATCTCTGTACAGTTTTATGTTTTTCTTCAATTATTTATGGAAGTGGATTTTTTGTTCTAAATCTTAGGTGTTGTATAGTTATAATTGATTTTTACTGAAAAAAACTACTTGTTCATTTTTTAGATTGTACTATATTTTGTTTAACTTTTTTTTTTTTTGAGATGGGATCTCACTTGGTAGCTCAGGCTGGCCCTGAGCTCACTATGTACCCCAGATGAGCCTCAAACTCAACAATCCTCCTGCCTTTGCCACCTAAGAGCTAGAATTGCAGGTGTGAGCCACCATGCCAGGCACTGTGGTATGTGGTACTGTTTGCTGGTAGGCATGTGTCACCACATGCCGTATTGTGGTATGTGGTTACCAAGGATCAAACCCAGGACCTTGAACTTGCTAGGCAGGTGAGCTAAATCTCTGTCCATTAAGCAGATTTTTTTGAGGAAATGATATAGATTTGAGTTGAAAGAGGGAAAGGTGGAGTCATGCCACTGATTCAGTTGACCACAAGAGGCCACCAGACCATACTTATAAATGAAATAAATAGGTCACAGATATGTAAATATCGTATCTTCTCTCTGGTATGAGAAACTGAAGATGTAAATGAGTTCTGGAATGCATAATATTGTGAAGTAGTAAATATTCAAAGGGAAATAGAGTTTAGGGATAAGTAATGAGGGGAAAGAAAAAAATTGATGGTTAAAAACAAAAGAAAGCAAGCTTGTGTGTATAGGGGTAGGAGGTTGTAAGGTGGGTAGGGGAAGGGGGAAAACGAGAATTAAGTTATGTTATATACTGGTACAAGTTCTCAAATTTGAATGTGGTCATGATGTGTATCTATAATGTACCAATAAAGATTCAAATTAAAAAATAAAAGAGGCCACCAGACCTGGCTAGCCTGGCACTTGGGTGGGGTCAGGGAGGGAATAAATATGTGAATGTTACTCAAGATTTTAGGTTTTTTCAAAGTAAAAATGAAGCCCCCAAATCTCTTTCCTCTCATAGAAAAAACAAAAGCCTTTGAACGTTAACAAATGTAATCACTTCTTTGGCTTTGGTTAAAATCAAGAACAACAAGTGTATACATACATGAATATACATGCAGTGTTACCCCAGTGGAAAGTGATTTAAGTACTTCTCCATCTTAGGACAAGTAGAATTCTCAAGGTAATAAACATGACTTGTTCCTCTCACTTAGTAAATATCTGGCTCACAATATCCTTTGAAGAAGGGTTAGAGAATGAATGGATGAAAGAAGGAAGAAAGAAGATACAAATAAAAGAATTCCTTAGCCAAGAGTGTCTCCATGGAGTACTTGCCTTCAAAGGACAGCATCTTTCATTGACCACCCTTCACAGGGCTGCCCATCTCTGTCCCAGCCTCTGCAGGGCATCCTTCACATCCTTATTGCGCAGACTATAGATGAGGGGGTTGAGCATCGGGATGACCAGGGTGTAGAAGATGGAGACCACCTTGCCCTGCTCCATGGACTCCACAGCTCCTGGCTGTGCATACATGACAAACACTGTCCCATAAAATAGGGACACAGCTGTGAGGTGGGAGCCGCAGGTGGAGAGCACCTTCTGTCTCCCCGAGTCTGAGCGCATCCTGAGTATGGTCACTGTGATGTAGCCATAGGAGATGAGGACCACAAGAGAGGTGGCCACAATAATGAGCCCACAGATGCCAAACATGACCAGCTCATTGAGAGCTGTGTCAGCACAGGCAAGCTGTAGCAGGGGAGGCACATCACAGAAGAAGTGATTGATGCGGTTGGAGCTGCAGAAAGGGAGCTGGAAGGTGAGGCTGGTCTGCACGATGGAGTTGAGGCAGCCTACGCAGTAGCAGCCCAAGACCAGATGGGTACATTTGCCAGGACACATGTTCACAGGATACTGTAAGGGGCTACAGATGGCCACGAAGCGGTCATAGGCCATTGCTGCCAGTAGGAATCCCTCTGTTGTAACCAGTAAAGAAAAGAGAAAGAACTGGGTTGCACAGCCTCTAAAGCTGATGATTCTGGAGGAGAAGAAGTTGGTCAGGGCTTTGGGGGCAATGACAGAGGAGTAGCAGAGGTCCAGAAAGGACAGATTCTTGAGGAAGAAGTACATGGGAGAGTGCAGGTGGGCATCCAGTGTGATGAGTGTGATCATGGTGAGATTTCCCAAGACAGTCACCATGTACAGGACCAAGAACACAGCAAAGAGCAGGGATTGTGTCTCCACACCTCCCCTGAATCCCACCAGCACAAACTCCTGCCAGAGTACCACTGAGAAGTTCACACTTCTGTCCATCATCACAACCCCTAGGTTGGACAGCTCTGCAGGCAAATGACTGGAGGCAATGATAGGCAGGAGCTCACAGTTGCACAGTCGCACATTCCATGGCTCCCAGTGGCCTGCTGATGCCTTTCTGTCCACCAAACTTGATGTCACCAGTTCTCATGCTTTCTTTGTAGATGAGCTCACCATAGTCTAGAAGAAGAAATTTCCTTAATTTATGAATATGTGGTGAGTTTCTCTTGGTAGGAATCTGAGCTGTGCTCTGAGGGAGACCAAAGAGACATCCTGAGATGTGTGCATGTCCACAGAAGGGTGAGGTTAGCGGGTTCAGCATCCCTGCCCCCACAGAGCAGCTTCTTCCCTGCTCAGATGTGCTCCCAGGCATCTGTGGGCCTGGTCCCTGTGTTCCACTCTGCACTTTCCAGGCTTTGTCCCCAAACCTGATTCAGGTGATGGTAGTGAGGACCTTCTGCCACCAGGTGTTGGACTGAGTGCTGTCAAACTTTTAGGTGGGACAAAGAGCAAGGTACTGACTTCAGCTTTGGGTCTGTGCTCCATCTGTCTCCATGGGAGGACCCTGATTCCCACTTCCACATCACTGATTCTGGGGCTGAACACAGTGCAACTCAATGTCCTAAGTTCTCTGTGTTCCTGAGAGTGTCGGGTTGCCACCATGTAGAGATGGTGGACTGCTCATGGGTTGGGCCCTACGATCCATTCATCTGCAGCAGGACTGTCACTGTGGTGTATTTGGGAAGAACACATCTTTCACATCTCCTTACAGCTGGCTCTGGTACCTTCACAGTGGGATTTAGGCAGTTTGCCCTTTCCTGCTGAAAACCACTGCTGGGCTCTGTCTAGTCTCATTTGGTCATTCCCGATCTGTTCTCCTTCTTTCAGTCACTGCATATACAACACAGCATTGTCTGGAGAGGGGAGGGCCCTGCACCTCTGCTGGTCACCAGTCACAATGCTGCCATGCTGGGAAGGGTGTGGGGTCTTCCTTGCATCATTATAGAGGACTTCAGGGAGATCTGCATTGTTGGTTGCCTCTGCACAACCTGTACCCTTCCAGTACTCATGATGATACATGGGATATGGAGCAGGCCTATCTGTCCTTCTCTGTATACTAAATAGCAGAATTTTTTCACTGTTGACTCCAAGGGTTTAAATGAAATTATGTTGTGTGTATGACTCTTGCCAATTCCTCTTGATAGACATTTTTGTTGGTGATTATAGTTCTGATCCCAGATATTTTCCTTTTTCTAAATTGAAAATAAAAGGAAGTTTCGATCCTGAAAGGCAAGCTGAATTGTGTTGGAAGAGGGACAGGTAGGGGTCTCCTTAGTGCTGAGGACACAGCTATGTCTGGGCATAGTGCATGAGCAGCTGGCCATGGGCTGAGGCAGGTGCTGGACTGCTGGGCAGCTGAGGGACTCCTGCTTTGATAGGGGTCCTGTCCTCACCTTCCTCTTTGCCTCTGTGGTCCTGAGCTAGCAGTGTTGCTCTCTTGTGTGAGCTGGTAGAAATGGGAGTTGAAGGTGAATCAGAGATGTTGTTGCACAGGATGTGCGGGGGCTTTTCCCCAGACCCAGGATTCTGGTTCATAGATACTTCACTGACTGGGCATCAAGGCAAAGGCTGGCTAAATAGGCAAGAGCTCAACACCACCCTGAAAGTAAGTTGAAACACATCCCTGCTGCCTACCTGTGCACAGGACCTCCTGTTTACCTGCTCCAGCACATGGGGCCATTAGTTGATGTACAAGGCGCCCACTCTCCTGAGCCTGCTGTGTGCTGAGGACAGTCAGGTGGACACTGAGGACTCCAGGACCTATGCAGCTCAGTTCTGGATCCTGAACACACATGTGAGGCTGGCCTGGGCACAGCTGAGCACCCGTGGGCCCAGTGAGCATTAGGTGTCCTCTTAAGGCCGCAGCGAGTTCCTTGATGTCCCTGGAGCAAGGGACGAAGGGGACCTTTCTCTTCCCTTAACCCCACTCTCCCTCTTGGCTGGACAACACTTGGAAGCCCTTGTACATTAGGTCACATTTTGGGGTGAATTCTCTGCACCTAGCAGAACTTGGACTTGGCGTCTCCAATGGCCAATTAGGAAGGCTCTGGGCCTCTGCCAGAAACAACTCCCTTGGTCCTAGGAGCTGGAGTGCTGTGGCCAATCTTTGTCTCATCACCTTCCTTGCTAATGGGGAGGCAGGAAGCCTGAATTCTTCAGGTGTCTTGGGTCCTGCAGGGTGTTCTGTGGGTCAAGTTGGGATTTAGCCATCACCAACATGGTGTTTTGTCCCCCTAGGTGTGGAATCCTGTTCTTGTTCCCCTCTTACTTCATATCGAAGTCCGATCCCAGACTGTAGTGCCCAACAGCACTATCCGTGGGGATAGGAACATTCTCTCTTTGCATCTCCTACTGGACCTGACAGTCCGTGTGCAGTACTTGGAATGTTGTAGTGAGGGAGACACTGAATTTTCATGTTATAAAATTGAAGCATGTGTAATGAAAACAGCTCAGTGGGGCCAGTAGTTTTAGTCCCAGACATCTCAGGCTCTCCCAAACCAAACTGGCTGAGTCTTCTGCACATAGCTGTTAATAATTTGTCTCTTTTTACCTGTTATCTCCCAGTCAGTCCCAGTTTGCTGATGGTTTTGCAATTTCTTGCTTGCTATTAGATCTCTGTGCATTCAAATGTGTTCAGCCTCCCTGGATGATCTGTGTAATGTCAAATACTATGATTCTAGATCTCCTGACTTAATATATTTATTGATTATTATTTTAATTATTAAATTTATGATTCACATAGTGATAATATGCTACATGTATTCCTTGTGTAGAAATCCAATGGAGCAAAGTTATAAGTCACCAGTTGATGTATAATCTGATACAGTGGTACTTTGGTTCATGAATTTAATTCTTTCCACAGTTCTGATCCCAGAATTTATTTCATGATTTGTACTCTGCTTACAATTTGGTTGCAAGTATAATTGTGGAAAGAATTAAATTAGTGAACTGAGGTACCACAACATTTCATTGTTCGGCATAAAAATAAAAGTTATTGTTTCTGTGGTCCCAAAGAAAATGAAGTTGAGACAGAAGGCCCTCGAGCATCTTGGTTATGGTGTCTACCCATCTAACTGGTGCTGGGCTGTGGCACCGAGAAGACAGTCAGCAGTGCATTTCATCTCACACACACAGCAGGTGTAAATGACAACATCTCAGGCAAGGTCTCTTGTGAAGGTCTTTAAAATGATTTAAAGGTCATTGATACAGATAAAAGCTGGATAAGAGTCACAGAATATGGGAGTTAATTCTATAAATTCTAGTGTAAGAATACCTTGTTATTTTTTGTAGTACAAAGGAGGTTATTGTGTGAACTTAGTTTTTATATGTCAGGAACATAGAATATGCAAAAATGAGGAAATATAAACACAAGTTAGATACAACAAACTAGGAAAAAATGATCAGTAAGTTAATTTTAAAATTCAAACAATGATAAATATAGAAATATTCCACTCTATAAAAGCTGTCCTACTTTCTAGAACTCATTTGCATCTACAGGTGTTCATGCCAAAGAGAAGATCCGGAAATTGTCTATCTGTGATCTATTGATTTCACTTATTAGTATATCCTCCAGGTGTCTCCATTTGCACCTAAATGGGTCGATCTTGTCATTCTTTATGGCAGAGTAACTTTGTGGTCATAAATTCAATACCTTCAAACAAATAAATGCTTTTTCATGAATGAAATACAAAGCTCAATGAGGAGAAATATATGTAAGTGTCAATATTCATATTTATAAATAAAGAAGGAAAATTAAATTTAAAATTTCCAGTGTGTTTGAAAGAAAATTTTCAGGTATAGATGGGATTGACTTAGTGCTCTAAAAATCATACAAAAAGTTGTACTTCAATAATATGGAGAACATAGAAGAAATGGATAGATTCCTAGATACTTCCAATGTTGAAAGAAGACATAAAAAATGTTAAACACCCTAATATCAATCTGTGCAATTGAAAATGTAATAAAAATCCTACTGACAAAAAAGCATCAATTTTTCAACAGTATCATTTGCTTTTAAAACAGTTCAAGATGCACAGAAAAATTGCACACAGCGATTTGCTCTGACTAAAATATTTTAAGAGGACAAAACAAAAAAGATCAATGTAACTAATGAACTTAGACACAATGTCACTTAAATATTAGCAAGTGAAATATAGGAGTATATTAAAAGAATTACATGTCATAACTGAATGAGATTGATTTCAGGTGTAAAGGATGATCTGACTTTCAAAACCAATCAGTGTAACCCAGATCAGCAATACAAAGAGAAGCAATGTCAACAGTCATGGCTTGAGTTAGAAAGAATGACTGTGATGAAAACTCTACTTCCATGAAAATTCTGTGAGGCTGGAATATTGGAGAACTTCCTTGATTTGATAAAGGGAATCTATAAAAACACACATAGCATGTCTGAGTTAATGGGAAAGGCTCAATGCCTTCTGTGTAAGACTGGCCAAAACCTGCTCTGATCACTCTTTTTATTTAATAAAAGACTGAAAGTTCCAGCCATTGCAGTAGGATAAGAGATAAAAGGTAAGGCACATATTTTTGAAGAGTGAAAATAGACCACTCCAACATGCACGTGACATGATCATGTAGAATGAACATCCCTTCCCCAGGCCCCTTAAAATATTGGGAGTTCATCGTAGTCTCGTAAGGTCACCTGAGAAACCAAATGTATTTCAGTACATTAACTGTTGCTGAATATCGTCCATGTACAATAACTTAGATGGAGCCATGGGAATTTCGTGAGTAAAAATTGCCAGTCTGAAAATGTGACAATGTTATGATTCAGTTAATGAAGTGTCATGAAATGAAAACCATTTATTATATGAATTTGTGGTTGTGGGTGTTTGTGAGGTTGAGTGGAGAAAGATAAATGTAGTTATTGAAAGTCAGCCATCACTATCATTGTGGTAGAAGTGTTCTGCATCTGGATGTAGTTGGTCACATAAATACACAGTGTTAAAACTGAATAAAACTAGTGACCAACACCCTTCCCCAAAATGAATATATACACAAATGTTGAATACTGATGAAGCCTGACACACTTTAGGGATGTTAATTTCCTGATGTGATAGTGTATTTTAGTTTTTGGAGAATTATCATTAGAAGAAAATAGAAAAGAAGAATACTTCTTATTGTGGTGGTCTAATTGTTCATATTTATTACCACAGTGCAAAAATTGTCAAAGTCATATGAAAGAAAGATAAAGAGACTCAAGAGTGCTGGAGATCCCTTCAGGCTGCAAGGATCAAAAAGATTTAGGGCAAGTAGAAATCTTAGGAATGATCCTTAAAAAACATGAAGACTTGTCAAGGCAAAGCACTAAATGTGCTGGAAGATGTCATGCAAAATCTACTACAGGAAACATATCCCACACTCATCGATTGGAAGACAATATTCTTTAGAAAATCAGTACTACTCGCCTGTTGTGCCCGGATTGTGCCTCCCCAGAAGACCTCCAGCAACGTGCATGTAATAAACAAGGGTACTTTCTTAGCACAGCATGCAGTGGGTCTACCAATACCAGACTTGAGACCCAGAAGAATGGCTACCAACCCTTTAAAGGCAATCTTAGGTCACCCAGAGGAAAGGGCAGGGTTATTTACAGGAAGGGGTAGGGTTCTTACTAGGATTGGCTAACAATTAGATCTATCATATTTGTCAGGTGGTCATTGGTAGAAGAGGAACAGGAAATAGAGAGTCATCTCTTGGGAGGGCTAACTATGCTGGAACAAAGGAGTCTTGTTATTTTTATCTAATTCCTGATTTCTAACAACCTTGTTAACTCGGTACACTCGCAACCATTTTGGGAACTTTACACAAATGTACCCATTGGCTTTACAGATTACATATTACAATGTTACAGGAGCTTTTTTTTTTTTTAACGAAATACAGAGTTTCTCCATAGCTTTTAACATCAAACAGAGGTTACTCACAGAATGAAGATTCTTTGGTCCCAACAAAAGCATTCTATAGTTTCAATATCATCTGTTTTAAAATCTCCATCCCATTTTTTCCATAAAGGAAAGCTGTATCTTAAAATTCATGTGACTTCTCTTTTTGGGAGTGATCCAGGGATTGAACTCAGGACCCTGTGCTTGCCAGGTGGTGGTGTAACTTCTTAAGAGACACCAAATGATCAAAGTTTGAAAGAGAGCCATTAAGTTGGAGGTTGACTATTTATTTATTTTGAGATATCTTGCAATTTCTACTAATCAGAAAAGCATGGCACTGGCATTATGAAGGACATATAGACCAGCAGAATAAAATAGGAGTACCTTGAAATAAACTGTGACATGCATGGCCATGTGGGTTTTGACAGGGCTGTCAAGACCATTTAATGTGAAAGAGTTATCTCTTCAGCAAGCTCTGTTGGCAAAACTACATGTGTACATGCAAAATAGTGTACTCAGGTCCTTTTGGCACCACATAGAATACCTAGTTTAAAATAGATTAAAGTCCTATGCAGAAAATCTCTGAATGCAAAACGTATAGAAGAAAATAAGGAAAATATTTATGACAAGGATTTGTGAGAATATGACACCAAACGCATAGACAACAAAGAAAACAATGCCAAAAAGAACTTTGGCACACTTAAAAATTTCTGCAAGACCAATGAAATAAGAGAGAAGACTCAAGGTGTATAATGGGAGAATTAGGATAGTTCTCCTTTTGTGTAAGAAAAGTGATTTTTTTTCTGGATCTAATTTGGAATTAACATGGTTGAGACAAAGATATATGCTTTTTTAAAAGCCAGTGTACTGTGGGAACCAGGGGAAGGGAATGTAAGTAGAACCTTTTTATTAGAATCTAGTCTCCTGTGAGTCAAAGGCACATGGCAAAATAATAATCCACAATTAGGTAGAAATGAGGCTTAGAGAAGCTGATCTTGGGCCTGATCCATGTTACTGTGGGTAGCAAAAGACCCCAGGCCCCAGCCTGCCACACCTTTTATTAAGGCCATTCTGAGAAGCAATATAACAGGTCACTCAGAGCACAGTAGTTTCCATATCTCAGGAGTAACAAATGTAACAGACTCCCAGGGCAGGACAGACACCTGCAATGGCCTAGTTCCACCCTGAAACATCACAGCATGTGGGGCCAGCACCAGTCTTTGTGGTTACCAGAGGTGAAGGTGAGTTGAGTCCAAAGTCCATCTGCCCCTGGAAGACCTGGACAATTGCAACCTTCCAATTATTTCTCCCAAATAGGATTGTTCCCAACAGTGTACCAAGAGGAAAAGTTTAAAAATATATATATCCTAACATATGAATATCCATACATGTGTATAAAGAGACACTGAGGTAAAGATGGACCAAGAAGAGATGATGTTATGACACACAGGTAAAATGTCTGTCAATCTTGATCAGAAATTTCAGGATCCCTCAATGAAAAGAAGAATTTGATATCAGATGTACACATAGTACTATAAAAAGAGTAACAAAAGAGCATGTATAAAGGGGGTACAGAGGTGTAGGTGGGTAGGGATATGGATAAAAATGAGAATTAACTTTTGTCATATACTGGTACAAATTCCCCAATGTTATACGTGATTTTGAGATGTATATAAATTGTACCAATAAAGAATTCAATTAAAAAAAAGAGTAACAGTACTTTGTAGATCTCAATGGTGGGACAAGATGAATTGAAAAAGGAAACAGAGACCTGGGAAATGTTCACATAGATAACTGGGCAACAGCTTTTTATATTCTGTTCCTGCATTCGTCCTGAGGAGGGAGATTGAGGACTGGGACCAGAGACACAGGGTGAGTTCCCTAACCCCCAGGAGGGACATAGAGCTCCTCAAGTGCAGAAACAGCTTCCTGGTATTAGCCATGGAGTGATCAGCTCTAGGAAAGGAATCTATGAAGGGAGCCAAAGAACTTGAGGTAGTGTGTGATTAGGCATGACAATGGGTGTGGTTGTGGAGATCCATCCTGATCTGCAGGTCTGGGACCTCAAGCAGTACAAGACACGATGATGTCAGGCAAAAAATTGGACAGCAAGAAACTGCACTTACCCACTCTTCTCTGTGCTACACTCACCAGAATTTCATCTACACATTATCATTGGAGATACAGCATGATTTGCCATGATGAGGAACAACTGGACTTGGTTTGAAGGGTGTGAGGCCCAGGAAGCCATGTGGTTTTGCCTGGCTTCCTGGCTGGGGACTAAACAGATGCTAGGGCACCAGGTATCTAGTGAGCACCTCAAGTAGTGGCAGGTACAATGCGCTGCTAGGCAGGATGTGGCACCTTCCTTAACACAGGAAGGGGAGGAGCAACCAGCATGTAGAACTTAGGAAGAAGCACTTTGTTCATGCTCCCCTGCTTCAGGCTCTGTGACTTGATACCGTCAGAGGGTGGTCACACCTACAGTGTCTAAGTGGCTCAATCCAAGATGCTCAGTGTCTGATATCCTAGACAATGAGATGTTCCATCCAAGGAGGAGGAAAAAAGAAAGGGCTTCTGTGAAGGTTGAATTCTTCTGTCTGAATGGGGAGACACTGACATTG
>PVIC010015288.1:0-35357 GCA_004025085.1 Thryonomys swinderianus
TTTTGCTTTGTAGTTCAGGCTGGCCCTGAGCTCACTATGGTGCCCAGGCAAGCCGCCACAAACTCAGCAATCCTCCTGTCCCTGCCTTCCGAGTGCTGGGATTACAGGCATGAGTGACAGTTTTTGTAGAATGGGAAGTTTCCAAAGGAAATTTGGTGTGGGAATGTAATGAGGGGAAGGAATAAATATGATTCTGAAAGAAAATAAAAGAGCATGTATATAGGGGTGGGGAAGTGTGGGTGGGTAGGGAAATGGGTAAAAATGAGAATTAACTTGTGTCATATATTGGTACAAATTCCCCAATGTTATGTATGATTGTGAGATGTAAATTGTACCAATAAAGATTTTTTTAAAAAACTTGCTTTCAAAATCACACTAACAGACATTGAATTTTATCAATCTAACCTTGAGATGTTTTCTCTAGACATGTAGTAAGGTGGAATTAATTCAATTAATTATAGCTGTTGTGTAACCAATACATTGCCATATGGAGACACATTAAAAAAAGAAAAAACACAAGACATGATTCTTGCCCTGAAAGATAATAGGAGGTCAAGAGGAAGAAAGGCAGTTCCAATAATTTAATTCTGCATAAGAATCCATTTCAAGATTTAGTGGTGTAAAACAATATCCATTTTGTTGCTCACAATTCTACATGTCAGAGATTAAAGATTCAGAGAAGATATTTTAGCATTTGCTCCACAGAGTGGTGGCTGGATTCCTGTCCTGGGGTAGAAGATCCAGGATGGTGTGCACACCTGTGTGGGCTCCAGTACAGGCAGCCAATCTCCACATAGACTTTTTCTTCTCTAAAGGATCTTAGACCTCATTTACTCTTGCCATGTAAATAGTCTAGGTCAAGAATGATTCCAGGGCTGAAAGTGGAAACCTTCTGACTTCTTAAGACTTAGAGCCAAAGATCTTACAGTGGATCAGTTCAGAACCAGAGGAGGGGAGAGAGCTTTCATCATTTGGTGAAAGTGGTAATTAAGTCAAATTACCAAGCCACTGACTAGTTGGATAAGATGAATTGTAGCTGTCTTCAGAAACAATTTCCCAAGTGTGCTCCAACAAATAATAAAAAAGTAAAGGAATGGGTAAGCAAGTTTCACATTTATAAAATGACATATGTCATTAAAATATTTTAAGAAGCTGTTGAGTAATTAAAATGATTCAAAATAGGCCGTTCAACCTTTTGTGAAAGAAGAATATTTTCCATTTATTTAAAGGTATGAAATCAACTAGACACTGCAGGTAGCAAAGCCACAAATGTTGGAGATAGATAAGTAGGGATGTGAGTGCTGACCAATGAGGACATCATGGCAAACCTATATATGCAGGAAAATGACACTTTACTGATGTACAAGAGTTGCCTGATATTTCCCAAGTTCAAATTTTATACAATAAGATTACATGGCATATTTTAGAACACCATAAGATGGAAAATATATAGACTCTCCTATGGGGCCAACTAAAGATCAAACAGGCTACAAATAATATTCTATGCCTAAGGGGTCATAGTCTTTTTAGCATAACTGAGAAATTTTAAAAGTCTGTTAATATTGTAAGTGATTTAAGGGGTGTTTTCAGACATTTTCCCAAATTTCCCAGTAAAGAATTCCACTAAATGACCCATCCTACTTCCATCTAGATTTCTAAAGAAAACAAACTTATCCAATTGTGTCTGTTTGATGATGCCTATTATAAGTAAAATCTTGTACATTTCAGGATCCAGAAATTCAGGATATATTGAAAAAATTCACAAAATCAGAAAACTTAAGAAAATCCAAGATATAGTATCTATTGGCTTGAAAAATTGTTGAAGTATTCTCTTTAATTAATATTCATAAATACTTTGGAAGATCTCCTTGGAACCATGCAGTCTCAGCTATTCTGTCAGCGTCAGCCATCAGGATATGTTACAGCCCTGCTTGACTATTATGCTTTCTGAAAAACCATGGGAAATTTTTCTCCAGGTAGCATTCCTTTGGCACACTTTTATAGAGTCATAGGATCTCATGGAGAAGGTTCCCTTATGTCCTGGATCTTTGTAGTAGTAGTTGACCTTGCAGGGCTAGGGCCAAAATATTGGCTGCCTTTTTAGCCCAGTGACCTAATTCTGGTCTCCAAACTTCAGTTGTTAAACATCCAGGAGAAAAGATCAGTAATTTTAGCACATACAACAGGAGTAGTGAACTCAACCATTGTAAATCTACCTGCATATACAGCATTTAGGATAAAAATATAGTTAGAAGACTATTACAGTTGCCAATCATAGTTATTCAGGTGCTTGAGACACTGTCTAATGTTAATAAAGCCTTAACTAAGGAATTTCAAATAATATTTTAGTATAACAAATGTCTCTAATGTAGAATAGCCATTGTTAAACATATTTACTCCCCAAACTGTAAGGCAGATGTCTGAATCGAAAGGTGAATACAATTACAGACCATAAATACATTTTGCATGCCAGAAAAGTAACAAATTATACAACTTGGTACCAAAAGCATCTTTCACAAACATATAAAACCTTATAAATATATCATAATATATTTACAATTTATAAAAATATTTTACCACAGCATTCTTAGAGCTAATATCTTCAATGATGACCAATGCAACCAATTTGCAACAACATTGAGAAAATATTTGTTGGGGTGTCTTGCATAAGGTTGTGAAAATATCAGTAGTCTTATTAGTGAACAAAGATCAAAATAATTATGTTCTGGGCAGCTACTCTATTCACCAAGGGAAGTTCCATTTAGCATTCTCCTGAACTTTAAGGGTTTCTAATTCATATAAAACTTGTATGGGTTATGGCAATCAAGAGAAAACACAGTGCTTTTGTAAAATAAATCTGAACATCACTTTGGTCGGCTAACATGCAAAAGCAAGTATACCCTTCTTTCCAACAACATTTATCTGTAAGTCAACCCAATCATAGGTGGATGCCCTCTAGGAAAAAATTTTCAAAAGTTGAAAATGAAAAGAAAAAGAAATTATTTTGAGCTCAATCAAAACAGACAAATCATGATTGCACAAACATATGACAATCTACACAATTAGAGTACAGTCAAATATATTTGGCCAAACTGACCCACAATATTTCCTGTATATTCTCTAGGCTTTTAACTGCACTCAAGACTGGTCAAAAACTTTCTGTATGTCAATTAACAGATCTCTTATAATTAGAGGCAGGGAATAAAAATACCTTATACCCCCCAAAAAGTTAACACATGAATCTATGCTTGTTCATCCGCTTGGGATGATGTCTTGGTCCTGGACCTCATCTTGTATTTGTTGGTCATCACAGGTGAGATAAATTGCTCAGGTCTGGCTGGCTCATCATTTTCAACAGGGATGTTGTATTCTGTTCTCAGAGATGTTGGTGGTTCCACCAGCATAACCCATTTTGTATGTTCTGAGGGCAGCTACAAGATTTCATTGGTATCTGTCAGCACACAAGCAAAACCTCTCCCCCAAGTACTAAAGCAGCAGGGCCATTCCATTTTCCTGTTTGAATATCTTTCCAGAGGACGTGTGGTTTCTGGGGTTTAGCCATGGGATCTGTATGCCAATGATGCATAGGAGGTGGTTGTGTGAAACCTGAAGCTGCATTCAAAAAGTTAAGTATAAAAACAGCTAGATCTTATGCTGAGCATGGTGGCTCAGGCCTGTAATTCCAGCACTCAGGAGCCAGAGGCAGGAGAATTGCTGAGTATGAGGCTTACCTGGGCTACATAGTGAACTCAGGGCCAAACTGAACTACAAAGTAAGACCCTGCCTTAAAAAAAAAAAAAAGCTAGATCTAAACAGGCTTATGGAGACAGCTGACTTTCTCCTTTTGATTGCTTAAGTAACTGATGTTTGAGGGTGTCATGGGCTCTTTCTACCATGGCTTGTCCTTATGGGTTATATGGAATGCCAGTATTATGCTTAACATCCCATGAAAAAGAATTTTTGGATAAGCTTATTAACACATGATGGGCCATTACCAGTGTTAATGGCTTTGGGCACTCCCATAGCCACAAAGGCAGACAAGTAATGTTGTTGAACATGGCACCCTTTCTCACCAGAGTAACATGTGGCATGTATCATGTGGAAAAATGCATCTATAGAAACATGCACAAATCAAGACTTAATAAAAGAAGGGATGTGTGTCACATCCATCTGCCATATAATACTACTAGCTAGGCCTCAAGAGTTAGTTCCCTTGGGGGGAATAGGCCATGGAATCCACTGGCAACTAGGACAGGTCATAACTATCTGTTATCATGCCTGAGCTTGAGATAGTTGAAAATCATGTTGTAGTGCCTTGGAATTCTGATGGAAATAGCTATGTGATTCCTTAGCTTGATCAAAAGCAGTGAGAAATCCTGTAAGTTTATTTGCTTGTGCATTATCTTATGAAAGCAGTCCAGGAAAATTGGCACATGATCGAATAAAAGGAAGCAGTTCTTTGGCATATACCTTTTGTAATGTTAAAAACAAATTTAGTAATTAAGGTTCCAAGGTGGAATGAACCACAGCTGCTTCTAGTCCTTCGATTAAAGGAACTGCATAAGAGAAATACTTAAAATACTAAGAGGTTGGGAAGAAAAAAGTTTAATGACAAATAAAATACCTAGCAATTCTGACCTGTGAGCAGAAATACAGGTGTAGGTAATACATAGCCAATGGAAGTGCTCCAAATTGCTGCTTGGCCTTTAGAGGAGCTATCAGTGAAGTAAGTGGGAGCATCTTATAATGCTTAAAATTGAGAATAAATTCATATCATGCAAAAAATATTGAAACAGTGGATCACTAGGGTGATGATTATCTATCTGTCCAGCAAAATCTGCAAAGGCTACTTGCCAATATAAAGAAGTTTATAGCAATGTCTGCATTTGAGCCTTATCAATTGGGACAATGATGAAATGAGGTTCAGCTCCAAATAATTGTCAGGTATGATTATGTCCTAAAGAAACTTAGTTTTGCAATTTATTCTTCATGTAACTGTAGAGATTTTACTATCTAACTAAATAAAAACAGCTAATCCATGGAAAGAATTGTTTCTTATAGCATTGTCCTACTACACCTATAGGTGAATGGGAGGTGTTAAGTACAAATAAACTGGATAGTTAGAATTAATATAAAACACCTGTCAGTTATGTATGGCTTGCTCTATTAAATGAAACTCTTTTTGTGCCTCAAGTTACTTCTCAAGGGGAATTAAGATCAGAATCTCCCTGTAATATTTCTTACAAATTTTGCAACTGAAAAGTTAGTATCTCTATTTTAGGTCTAATCCAATTAATATCAAGTAATAATTTTTGAAAATCATTTAATGTTTTTAATTTGCCCTTCCTAAATTGTGTTTTTTGTGGCTTAACAGACATTCTGATAGCAAGGTAAGTATAAGGCTCAGATAGTTGGACCTTTTCAGGTGCTATGCACAATCAAAAGCACAGTAAGTCCTTCTTTGAAATAGCAAAGACCTGAAAAAGTAGTCCTTGTATGCTCACAGAGATTAGTATGTTATCCATATAAAGTATTAAATATACAGTAGGAAATAATTTGTGAGTAGCTTGAAGAGCCTGTGCTATAAAAAGCTGACACAATGTGGGGCTGTTAGAAAGGTGATCCCACAGGCCAAGGCAAACATCCATAAGTCCAAGTAAGTAAGTTGTAAGTCCAAGGAAACTGCCTGCAGTTCCTCACAGAGGATATCAAAAATGGAAAGAGATACTCTGTTCCTGGGTAGGAAGAGTATCATCAAAATGCCCATACTGCCAAAATTACTATATACATTCAATGCAATCCTGATTGAAATCCCAACAGCATATTTCATAGAGCTAGAGAAAAATAATTCAAGAATTTGTCTGGAACCACAAGGGACCTAGAATAGCAAAAGCAATTCTAGGCAACAAGGACGTGGCACAAAGACTTCCTGACTGTAACTCCAATACCATGGGAAATAATAACAAGAATCAACAAATGAGATTACATCAAATTAAAAAGCTTCTGCACAATCAAAAGAACAATGACAACATGAAGAGACAGCCTACAGAAAAAGAGAAACCATGTTCACCATGGTTAGCCAGCAGAAAAATGCAAATCAAAATTACACTGAGATTCTATCTCACCTCAGTCATAATAGCTATCAAGAATACTTAAAATAGGGATGGGAATATTGCTCAGTGTTGACATACGTTCCTGGCAAGAACAAGGTCCTGAGTTTGATCCCTGGCACACATAAACACACACAAACACACAAAACATTGAAATCAAAAATGTAGGGGGAGGAACCCCCCTACACTGTTAATAGGAATGTAAACTAGTAAAACCACAATAGAAATAAGTATGGAGATTCTTCAAAAACTAAAACTAGATATGTCATTTGATCCAAGGATACCACCTCTTGCATAATACCAAAAGAGTTAATGACCACATGCTATTACACTAAACTCAAACCAGTTTTGATAGCAGTGCCATTCACAATAGCTAAGCTACAGAAACATTTATCTGCCTATCCACAGATGAACTGATAAAGCAAATGTGAATTAGTGTTGATATGATCATGACATACATACCACCTGTAAAACAGAAGAAACAGTCATTATGGAAGATATTCTGAAACAATGAAACACTTAAATTTGTCTCTGTAGATTTGACAAACACATAAAAAACTTAATAATACAAGGCAAATGCCCAAAATACTTGGGAAAGAGAGGGCAGCAGGATTAATGAAACCCAAGAGTGAACATCAAGTATAAATTTGATGATATTTGATATATATAATTTTCTTCTCACTAGATATAGAGACAGAAATGGAGAGAAATGTTATTTACTCATAAAGAAGAATGTAATCATGTCATTTGTAGGAAAATAGATGAAACTGGAGATCAACAGGTTATGTGAAATAAACTAGACTAAGACAGTTACATATTACATTTTCTCTTATAATAAATCTTTAATTAATTAATTAATAAGAGACTACAGGAAACTAGAAGGTAGACTTTTAGAGAGAGGAAAGGGGATCAGAAGGGATGGAAAGAAAATGATAGGTTATGAGTTTGAACATGGTAAAAATAGAAGCATATACCAATACACTAAAATGAAATTCAGTATTTTGTAATACTAATATGCAGTAATAGAAAAATAAATAAAACATGGCATATATATGCAAAGAATATTATTCAGCCTTTAAAAATAAAAGAAACGGGGCATGAGGTTGCAAACATGTGATCAAAGCTCTTGGGTGACTAAGGCGGGAGGATCACTTTGAGTTCGAAGCCAGCCTAAATTCCATAGTGAAACTGTCTCACAAAAATCAAATTAAATAAATAATGAAGAAATAAAGAAAGAAGGAAAGCCCTGTCACTTGTACAATGAGAATAACCCAGGAATATCCACATTATGTAAGATAAACTTAACGCAGACAAATACACTAGGATCTTACTTAAGAATATAATCTACGAAAGGCAAACTTATAGAAGCAGAAAGTAAAATGGTGATTACTTAGGGTTGGAGGTGGTAAATAGGGAGGTGTTTGTCAGAAGCTTTAGTTGTAAGAAGATCTAAGGTACAGGATGGGTGGTAATGAACATGATAATTAATTTGACTGTGTTAATACTTTTATAACACATACATGTGCAAAAGAATCACACACACAGGACCTGAATGGGTAATTCCTTGGCAGATGATCTACAATGACACCACAGAAGACATAAAGTGTAAACATGGTCTGAAGAATGAGTAAAAACTTGACAACCTAGGGCCAGAGATTTAGCTCAGTAGTTCCAGTGACTACCTAGGAAGAGCAAGGTCCCTGGTTCAGTCCCCAGTAACCATATACAACAGTACCAAGCATGGTGACTCACACCCACCAGCAATCAGTACCACATCCCACAATGCCAGGCATGATGGCTCACGCCTGTAATCCTAGCACTCGGGAGACAGAGGCAGGAGTACTGCTGAGTTCGAGGCTTGCCTGGGCTACATAGTGAGCTCAGAGCCAGCCTGAACTACAAAGTCAGACCCTGTCTCAAAAAAAAAAAAAAAAAAAGACAATCTAGGAAGAAGAGAAGAAATATTCTGTCAATAATTAAATAATTACAAATGTAAAATTCACTTGTGATTATAATTCATACACCAGTGACTGAAGCATCTTAATAGAAATAATCTTGGCTGCCCACTGGCAAAGAATAAATTCACTGAATTTACACAGGAAGCATGGTTATCTGCTTTAATGAGAACAATTTTGCCTGACAAATCATAAAGGGGAGAAGTAGCAACATATAATATTGTAAAGATGCATAAATGTCCCAGAAATTTGAGGTAAGCCAAGCGCTGTCATGCTATTTTACCAGGAGAACCTTCAGAATCTATCTTTATTGTCTCTTCCACAAACAATCCATTTTCCTGCATTTCTGCTAGGTACTTTATTTGTCTCCCCCTTTTCCCGAGATCCTCTTCTGCTTCGGCTTACACTGACAGCAACTCTTCACACACCACTGTAGTACATGTCCCTAAGGACTTTGTTCATGTCTAGAGCAAGTCTGTTTCCTAGTTTTAAATTCCCAAGAATGGATCTGATAGGCTCTCTTCCCGGTTTTTCTGATCCAGGCTGTGCAATCCATAGGCATCTGCCTGGCTGAGACATGGACTTTATGCCTTAGGGTAGCTGCATTCCACTGGTCCAAAAAGTATCACCCAGATGATGTAGTTACATGGAACCTCATCACAACAAGCCTGCTCATTAGTGAGCAAAGGCCTGAGCCATTTCCCTTAGGAGGAACTGAGGAAATAGCAGACCATTATAAGCAAGTCTAGTACAAGTTTGATAGTGTTTCTCAACAGAGAAAACGTTTCGACTTAGATACTAATCAAGAAATGATTCTTTCTGCCAAATGCAGCCAAATGAAATGGGCTTGCAGTGGCTGCAGTGGGAAAGAATGCAGAGGCTGCTTGCCAAAGCACAGAGAATACACCTGAGCAAAGCACCTGGGAAGGCCTCAGAACCTGTGGCTGGGGAGGAGAGCTGCAATGCTAGAAGCAGAGAAAAAACTTGCCCCAGAGGAGCTCACTGATCTTCCTTATGAGGCATTCACACAGAGTAGCTTGAATCAAATGATACTGTTGAATGGATACAGCAAAGCACTCAGGGCTGGGGGGAAAACTCAGGTAGCAATCAAGCACCTTTGAAAGAATCTAAGCTAGGAGGACCTGCTTAGTAAGTTCATCTAGATACTGCAGTTGGAAGGTCAAGCCATTTTTGTATTGTCACTCTTTCTACTACTCCTACTCTCAGAATTCCAGAAATGTTCACCCAGCCTTTTGAAGAAAGCACAAAATTGGCAAACTGTACTTAAGGTCATGAAAGAATTTCCCAAAGGGAAACTTCAAGGAAACTTTAAATCATACTTAAAAGATAAAGTGGAATGACTGTTGGACAGAAAAAAAAATACATATAGGTTCATTAGAGAAACTATCTCTTGAGCAATAAGTAATTAGTAGAGGCAGTTGGCAAAATACAAAGCTGAAAACAACCTCCTCAAGGATTCTGTTGAAAACATGGGTTAATGAAAGTGAAATCTGAACAGAACAGATGAAACTAAGCAACCCTTCTATGGGTAACAATGCCAATAGCTAAAATCGTCATAGCACTTCATGTATGTTAAAAGTTCTACTAAGCATGTCATTTTTAGATGTTTTAATCCTCAGTGCAACCCCATGAAATCGTCATATAAGTCTCATTAAAACAAGAAATGTGCTTTATGTTAGAAATCTACATAGCAAGAGAGATAGGAGTATTCAAATTCCTGGCATTTAGCTCCTCTACACCTTCTAAAAAACCACAGGGCTCAAGACAAAGTTATGAAAGTCAGAGAAGAACACCAGCAGGGAGAAAAAAGAACTATAAATGAAACAAACAAAAGGAAACTGGAGAGGCTGAGATTTATTATACAGAAGATTTCTTATTCCAAACTTCAAAAACAGACATTCCATACTAATCTTGCCCTACTGTCCCCTTATATTAAAGCCTCTTCTTACCATCACCTAGCAATGCCCCTAAATATGTTGTTTAAAATGGTGATTGGACCATAGATAATTTCAGTTAAGCTATTGCCATACAAAAACATTTTTTTTTTTTTGCTTTTTGAGACAGGGTCTTGCTTTGTAGTTCAGGCTGGCCCTGAGCTCACTATGGCGCCCAGGCAAGCCGCCGCGAACTCAGCAATCCTCCTGTCCCTGCCTCCCGAGTGCTGGGATGACAGGCGTGAGCCACCACGTCCGGCACTGTGGTATGCGGTGTTGATTGTTGGTGGGCGTGTCTCCACGCCCAGCATTATATGTGGTTACCGGGGATCGAACTCAGGACCTTGTGCTTGCGAGGCAGGCGCCAGAACCACTGAGCCAACCCTCCGGCCCCAATACAAAAACATTTTGTATCATTTTTCACATAACTTTTAAGTAATCTTTAAAGAAGAAAAAACCCTGTTTTTTGGTTTTCACTCTGACTTGTATCCAGGGAAAGAAGAGTAAGCGTGAGAGGGTTAGGAGGACCCAGCTGAAATGGGCTGCTTTCCATCACTAGTCAACAGTTTATGTTCTGATTCCTTCCTTTCCTGTTTGTCTTCATGAACAAATCAAACAGGACTCCGAATTATAATTGTTTGTAAACAGCAGAAGATTACTTGCTTGGTAAGAGAGGCTTGTCTACAATTCTTTAGATAAACATAAGTCCTGTGTATAAAAAAACCCAAACATAAGTCTTGAACTAAGTAATACAGCAACTTTTTGTCTCCACCTCAGGTTTGCGGCTTGTAATATGGCTAATTACCCATTGAGGGTAGACTAAACTATGTAATGTTGCTGAGTCCCTCTAACCATACATGCTGAACCATTTGGTGAACTACATATAGAATTATAATGTGTCCTGTTTTCTGATCCTTATTCCATCTTCTTATCTCACTTTCTTCCTAAAAATGAAAGGAGGTAAGACCAAAGCAAGGACAAAGGAGAAACCCCTGCCTTCCTATTCTTGCATTTCTTTTAAAAAATTCTTTGTTCATGCCTAAGTAAAAATATAGAGAGAGAACAGCAAAGAAAAAAAATGGCAGGTCACAAACATCAAATTTATGATCTGATAGCAACTGTTAACCTTAGTTTGGGGGGTTTTCCACTTTTTTTTTCCTATCTCTTCTCACTGAATACATATTACATACCTGGGAAATCAAACAAAATGAATGCTTTATTCTGCTTAATAGTCACAATAATTTAGATAAGCTGATTTTATTATCTTTATTATCATCATTATTATTGTATAATTTGCAAAAATTAAAAAGCTAAATAATTTTCTCAATGCACAGAGTTATAGCTGAACTTAAAGACCTTAGTGTAAGTGATTATGTAAACAGGTCTATCTTGGCCTTACAGGCTTCAGTGCTCAACACTTCAATGCATGGCAGAAACTATTCTAATACTAGACACAAGAATAAGTGAACAAACATTTTGCCTTAAAGAAGCTTATCTTCTAGTAAGAAAGTAGACAACAACTATTTCTAATTAGGAGTATAAGTTGCATTTGAACCAGTCATTACCTTTCTCAGTATCTTCCTGAAAGAATTAAAAGCATTCCACAGTGATATATGTACACCCATGTTCACAGAAGCACAGTTTGTAATAGCTAAATTTTGAAAGCAACACAAATGTTTATCAACCAATGAATGGATGTAGGTGTGGTTTTTTAAAACAATGGAGTACTGTTCTGCAACAAAGGATAAACTTGACACATTTATAGCTTTAAAAGTGTACGTAGGATCCATACTCTTAAGTAAAATCAGACACACGTGTAAATATCTCATAGTTCCTCTAGGGTGAGAAACTGAAAATGTAAAAAGGACCAAAATGTATAGTAGATATTGTGAAATAGAAAAAGTTTGGATGGGAAGGAACACTAGAGAGGGAGAAGGAAAAAGGGAGAGAAGGAAAAAGGGAGAGAAGGAAAAAGGAAAACTCAGAAGAAGAGAAAAACAGAAATAAAATTTTTATAAATAAGGAGGCTAGGTCTGGTGGCTCACGCCTATAATCCCAATACTTGGGAGGCAGAGACAGGAAGATTGCTGTGAGTTCAAGGCCAGCCTGGGCTACATAGTGAGCTCAAGGCCAGCCTGAACTACAAAAGAGAGACCCTATCTCAAAAAAAAAAAAAAAGGAGAAGGTTGAAGGGAGAAGAGAATGGAAAAAATAATTAAGATACATCATTTTCAGGTACAAATTCCATATGAAGGATGTGATCATTATGTATGTCTAAATCATACCAATAAACTTCATTAAAAATTTAAAAACAACTATTTTTAAATACATAATGCAGCACAGTAGGGGATGTTGTAAATGTTTAAACAGTATATTTAGCTAGAGAGTTCCTGGCAAGAGATGACTGTGAAGAAAGAATCCTAAGAACATGGTATTTAAGTTAGTGATGAGAATCAAGCATTCACGTGAAATCTGAGCAAGTGGAGAAATGTCCCATGAACATGATTTGGAGAAAGAACATGTAGGGCACTTGAAAGAAATGGAATGATTCAGTGTGATTAAGCATGAGAATACTGCAAAAATGACTGCATACAAACGCAAACACCAAGGACCAGATTACAAAGGCCTTGTAGACCAGGAAGAAATACATAGATTTCACACAAAGCAAAGTAGGAAGCCACTGGAAAGTTTGGATTTAATATGCTATAAGCCATGTTAGATATATATAATATGATATTTAATGATATGTATAAATATTGAAGTATGTTTCACTCTGGCTACTAGGCAGTAAATGGAATAGGGAAAACAAGTGGAGAAGCAGCAAGAAAAAAAAAAAAAGAAAAGAAAAGATTCTTGAAGTAACCCAAGCAAGAGACAATGTCTATCTGTTGGATACACAATGGACTGGATTAGCTGAAATGCTCAAAGTGAGAAAATAGAAAAAGAGTAGAGTCATTCTCAGATTTGGGGCATAAGCAAATTATTTCTTGGCAGCAGCCTTAACCTAGAAGTGGAGAAGCATTTCCCGACAGCTACTGTTTGCAATGTGAGTTTGGTTCTTACATGACCTAGGTGGAACACGGAAAAGAGAATGAAAAAGGAAGTTTGTAGTCCAGCTTTTCCAGTAATGAGGTGATCTGAAATCAAGTCACGTAACCTTTCTGAGCCTTGCATATTAAAAAAAAGGATGACAGTCTGAAAATTTCTTGTTCTTTGCACACACTAAAATCTCTAAGGCCTACTATACAGTAAAATCTCTGTCACACTGACATCTTACCTCTGTCACTATAATATCTTTTGAAAAGTAGACTAAGGGTAATTGGTAAACTGAAGGAATAAAGTTAAGAAGATAGAGATGTGATGTGAGCATTTAACCATCAGCAATGTTAATTATGACAAAGTCTATGTCAATTGTACCACACGCAAAGATACTATTGTCAAATATATACTGTTACTGTCCCTTTCATGAACTATCAACACCAACTCTCCCCCTGAATCTGTCCAAGACTTTTCTTCATTTTATTTTCTCCCTCAAAGTTGATTCTAGGTTGCTGAGTTCTTAGTCATGAGCTGCTAGGTTATTTCCTGACCCACAATGCCAAACCCACTTTTTAAACTGATTTTATTGGTACATTTTATGTATACATTATGATCCCATTCACAGGACAAGATCTTAGAATACCAGGAAATTTTAAAAAATTTTTTGTCTCTATTTTTCCACAAGTAATAAATAGACATTCTTTAAATTTGTACTCAACTTATTTGCTAAAATTTAAAGAATGGCAAAAGCAAATGTATTTTTAAAATACTCACTAAGATTCCATTATAACATTCATGCAAATATTTCCAAATAAGTTAGAAAGAAAAATAACAGGAAACTAAATAACAGGAAAATGGTATAAGACAACATATTTATAAGCATTTTATAAGAATTTCAAGAAAAATAATCTTAAGAGTAATGTTATATTTCAATATGTAGAATACCATTTATATTACACAAACTCTTGATTTTGAAACGTGCTTTAAAGTTTGCAAAAATATCAAACATCTAGTCATTACAATCTTGGGAAAGAAAAGTTTAATATAGGTGGAGACCAGAGATTTAGCTCAGTGGTCCCAGCACCTGCCTTGCAAACTCAAGGTCCCTAGTTCAAACCCTGGTAACCACATACAACAATGCTGGGCATGGTGACTCACGCCCACCAGCAATCAGTACCACATACCACAGTGCCGAGTGTGGTGGCTCACGTCTGTAATCCCAGCACTCAGGAGGCAGAGACAGGAGGATTGCTGAGTTCGAGGCTTGCCTGGGCTCCATAGTAAGCTCAGGGCCAGCCTGAACTACAAAGCAAGACCCTGTCTCAAAAAAAAAAAAAAAAGAAAGAAAAGAAAAGAAATAGAGGTGGAGTTATCAAAAAGACTTGTTTAATCCTTATTGTTTATATCATTTATAACTAGAACATGTTTAGTTATGACAAGAAGAATTAGATTGACAAATATAATATCTGGAAAAGCTTTCTTATAATTAAGCCAGAGAAATAAGTCCTTGACCATCAGACCTACCCCCAAAGTCACATTTTTTTCATAAAGACCCAAGATTTATGCCTGAGCAGATCTCAACATCCTTATATTCAGACACTATAAATGAAATGAAATCTAGAAATGAAAATCTGAAAAGTCCATCTTTATTTCATTCTGTATTAGTGCATAGATATTAATATGTAAAGAAATTACTTTCAGTAAAACAAAACATCAAAGTAGCTAAATCACTAGATATACTGAAGAAGAAAAAGAAAGCAGTAGAAATCCTTCTCAAGTATTACTAAAAATCACTAACTTTTCATGTATTTATTGTATGAATATAACAGTCAAAAGAAAAAGATATAATTTTCCAGAGATATGTCATTAATGTTTAATTAATATTAAAAATCAGAGAAAAACTATATTTTCACGCATTCCAAGTTTGTACTATTATAAGTAATTTGTTAGAACACTCAAATTTACCTTATTGAACTGTTATATATGTACTCCCAGAGATACTAAATAGTGAGAGGTGAACATTTATTGTGCACCTACTAGATTTGATGCACTAAGCAAGCATAGGCAATACAGTGGTGTAAAATAAATAAGACAAAGAATATGTCAATGGGGATCTTTAATTATAAAAATTAGGTAGATGATAGATGATAGATTGCAATCATAATAATTGATTAGTTAAGTCCACTCTACAAAAAAATATAGTTGACAGTCTTACTTATTTAGAAGATGAAAACTTAGTGAAAGATCAATCCCCAAATAAAAAAAATTTAAGTTAAAAGCGGAAGATTAGTAGGAGTTAGCTAAAGGAGAGACTAGAAAAAGGAATGATGTGTTCCCTAAGAAGAGGAAGATGAATAACATTTTATAGAAAATTATTGAAAGATGGACCAACATCACAGGTCAAGATCATAGAGTACTATAAAGTAATGATGCTATTAACATGAGCAAGATGCAAATTTAATAGAAACTTATCGACCATATTAAGGATTTTTGATGTTTTAAAAATAGTCAAAACTCATTAGAAAATATCTAACTTGGGAAATAATATAATAATATCTGTATTATTATTACTTTGACTATTGCATGAAGAGAGACCAGAGATTAGTGGTATATGTGAGGGAAACCAAATAAAAGGATTTTTGCAGTATCTACACGAGAAAGGAGGATTTAACTCATGCAGTGGTGTTTGGAATGGAAAGAAGATTCAAGATACTTCCAAAAAGCTACAGTGAAAAGGTATGTCAACATAAGAACAAAAAAAGTAATATACAAAATGCCTACAAAACGTGTGCCAGGGAAATGTTGCATGAACAAATCCAACAGGGTTATTTCTAAGTACAACAGGTCCCTGATTGGAAACGTCCACTTTGCTGAGTTTGGTGATAAAATATCCGTGAAGACATTTTGGGGAATATGAGAATTTAATAGGAGTGGCTTGGCAAAAAAGAAGCAAAGGCACAATACTGTACAAGAATCATTTTCTTTAGCCCAAATTAAATAATGCCAGTGGACTGAAGATGGTGTCTGGAAATACAGTTGGAATAGTGTACAAGTAATCCTGAATTAAATCCTCCCCACTTCAAAGATAAGACAAAATTTTAAATGTCAAATTCAAATATTGACATTTACATAAATATACACAGAGAAGTGTTTACTAGATCAAATGTCAGTGTAGTCATCTAAGCTCCTTTCCCTTGTTGTATAATCTCTCTATGACCACCCCAACTACACACAAATATCCAGTTTGTTAGATGACATTTCTTTCTTCTGTACTTCTCCTAAGAGACTATTTTTTTCTAAGAGATATATTTTAAAGGAGAGCTCTTAAGCTTCTGGGAGTTACCCTTTGTCCTACAATTAATCTTTTAATAAGACCAATTTAGCTATAACATAAATGGTAATTCATCGCGTTCTATTTATTTACTACACGATTCTGAACTTGCTCAGGAATTACCTATGAACAGGCTGGCCTTAGCTGGGGACACAGTCAGTTAGGACCCACTTGGTGCGATTTCGGAATTACAGAGAATATTCAGGTTTTTAGCCTTTTGAAATATTCTTGGAAAAGGCATTCAAGATCTCATCAGCCATTAAAGAGGCTACCATATATAAGAACTGCATTAGTATAGTCCCTGTTCTTAAAATCTCTCTGAAGAATACAGGACTCAATTATGATGATAACAAAATTATATTTGCAAAAGGACAAATTAGCACAGAACAAGACAGTTTGACAATTGCCAGAGTAAGATAGAACATCACCTATGGGTAAGGTCTAGCGCCTGCCTCACAAGTGTAAGGTCCTGAGTTCAATCCCAGTAACCGCATACAATGCTGGGCGTGGAGACTCACGCCCACCAGCAATCAATACCACATACCACAATGCTGGGCGTGGTGGCTCAAACCTGTAATCCCAGCACTCAGGAGGCAGAGACAGGAGGATTGCTGAGTTCGAGGCTTGCCTGGACTACATAGTGAGCTCAGAGCCAGCCTGAACTACAAAACGAAACCCTGTCTCAAAAAAAAAAAAAAAAAAAAATTGGTACATGTATGCTCTAAGTGGTATGGAAGGGACTAACAGGGAAGAAAGAGAAAAAAGTTAAACAACAATGAGTTGTTTAAAAAAGCTCAAAAAGATTTAAAGAGCATGGTCCTCTGTATTGAGCATCTGACTCATCTGACTCAAACTTACCTACCTCCCCACATCAACATGTGTCTGGATCCTGACTTCAAACCTGAAAGCCAAACTCATGACATTCTCTACCATTGCCTAGGGTTAACGAATGTGCATGACACAAGAGAGATACAAGGTCCTTCCATCCTGAAGAGCAGGATCCAAAGTAGTAAGAGTCTGAGAAGACACGAAATGGGGTTGAAGAATGGCATCAGCAGGACAATTGCCACTTTGCTTAGCTAGACAATTTTGTGATTTTTTTTTTTTTTTGAGACAGGATCTCACTTTGTAACTCAGGCTGGCCCTGAGCTCACTATGTAGCCCAGGCAAGCCTCGAACTCAGCAATCCTCCCACCTCTGCCTCCTAAGTGCTGGGACTACAGACGTGAGCCACCACGCCTGGCATTGTGGTACGTGGTACTGATTGCTGATGGGCGTGAGTCACATACAGTATTATCATATGTGGTTGCGGAGATCAAACCAAGGACCTTGTGCTTGCTAGGCAGGCACTGGAAACACAGAGCTAAATCTCCAGCCCCTTGTGAGAATAATTTTGACCAGAAACTTTAAAAGAAGTGACATCTGATTATAAACATCACTCTTCCAGAAATCAAAAAGTGGTTTAACTGTGGGAATTTCTAGCAAAGATTAGAAAGAAGAAAAATTTTGAACTAGACCTACATCCTTCGACATTAGAGCCAGGAGCCCCATTCTCCTCCCAGCCAATTTCTCAAATTTTTACTTGACATGCAAATTGTGTTTTTCTTTTTGTCTCCTTTTGGAGTTTTGACATTTATATTTTGGTTCATGGGCTCATTTGTGTGGACCAGTCTACTTAAGGAATTCCAAACTCAACAGTATAACACCCAAAGACCCTCATCCAGACAGCAGTGCAGCTGCTTTTCTTGCAGATGGCTGAAGTTTCACTTTTAATAAACATCACTTCGTTCCTGTTTCTTTCTTCCAGGATACAGCATACTTCTTAAGTTTTACTGTTGATGTCTCAAAGCTATTTTCCTAAGACATGTGTAGAAGATGATTTTTAAGTACCTGTACCATGGTTCCTGGTGAAGAGATCTAATTCTCCATCTTCCCATATTGTCATGACTTTCCTATATATGTTTCATTCAATCTTTGGCATACTAATCATGAAAATATTCTTGGGATTTTCTAATGGCTGAGGTAAAACACAGAATATGAGCTAGTGAGCCCTGTTAAATTTTCACACTTGCACTAAATTAGGCAGGCTAGAGCTGGAACACCTCAGAAAATGAGAAATGAGCTGAAGGTATTGTAAAACTCAGAAGCTGGCAACTGAGATTTCTCCTAGTGATATAGGAAAGGTTTTGCTTTGATGGTCATGAAGTCCACATGTTCAAATAAGTCACTTGTCAATTATTTTTACATTCAAATAAAAAATAAGGGTTAAGGTTGTGGCTTAATGACATTGCCTGCCCAGAATGACTGAAACCCTGGATTTAATCCCTATCAGTGGAAAAAAGTGAGAAAGAATACAAGAAAGAAGGAAGGAAGGAAGGAAGGAAGGAAGGAAGGAAGGAAGGAAGGAAGGAAGTTATTTTGAAGAAGTTACTTCCCTTTACTTTTTGCAATGCCTTAAGAGAAAAGAGAGAATTATTTTTCCATTGTTGTTAAAACAAGGAATTCAACTCCCAGAAAGAACGATTGGTAACTATATTTTCTCCAGACAGTTTAACAATTCTATGCCAATCAAACATCAGGAAAATATTAAGGAATTAGTTGCTTAAAGTTATGTCAGTTTTGTTTTGTTTCCATGGTTTCAAATAACAGTAAACCCTTACAGACGTGAATGCCTACTGCCCAAAATTAGCCTACTTCATGTTATATCTTCATATGTAGACATAGCAACTCTATGTTAAATGAAAAATAGTTATACATGAATTCTATTTATAAAACCCACTAAAAAATGATATTCTCTTTCCTCATTGTGGTTTTGTTAACTGCACATGTACAATTTTTAAACTTATCTATGGCTTTAGGAAAAATCAAGGGGTTTCTAATGACACACCTTATGATTATTTTTATCATCAGATAAAGAAATTAGAGGCTGGGTTGGAGATTTAGCTCAGTGGTTCTGGCACCTGCCTAGCAACCACAAGGTCCCTGGTTCAATCCCCAGCAACCACATACAACTGTACCGGACCTGGTGACTCACGGCCACCAGCAATCAGTACCACACACCACAGTGCTGGGTGTGGTGACTCACACCTGTAATCCCAGCACTCAGAAGGCAGAGGCAGGAGGGTTCCTGAGTTTGAGGCTTGCCTGGGCTACATAGTGAGCTCAGGGTCACCCTGAACTACAAAGTGAGATTCTGTCTAAAAAACATAGAGGTTTTGCCTCTAAGACACTGCTCAGGTCACTGCCCTTCTGCTTCTTTATATGTAATACTTAAGGATAAGAATTATTAATTAAAAATTAAAAATTATTGATTAAAGAATTACTAATGAAAAAATTACTAATTTAAAAGGCATACTAGAATATTTCTGTAGAAAAATACCAGAAAGAAAGTAAACAAGATCTCTGAAGGAATGGCAGCAAAAGTCTGGCCACAGAAGAAGTGAATCCGAGTAAAATGTTGGCTCTAAGATACAGATACAAAAAAAAAAAAAGATACAACATACTGAATGGAGTTAAAAGGAGAAAAAAATGATACTTAGAATAGCTAATTAAAAGATTTAGAAAGAAGGGAATATTGGTAACTCCCAAGAGACAAGAAATTAATGCTTATAAGAAAAGAAAGAAGTACAGAAATAAAAGAGGAGAAGGAAAATTTCCACCAAGTGCTATCTTGTATCTGTTAACTTTACAAAAGACTGAAGAGAGGAACTGAAAGATCCTCAAACAACTAATACTTAAAGTATTCCATATATTTACATATTAAAGTATATTTACTACTTTCTCTCATTGGATAGTAAAAAATAAGCCATCATACCTAAAATAATTTTTAATTGTAGAGTTATAAACAGGAAGAGATGCAAGGATATTAGGGATTGCCCATATAGGGATTAGATTATAAAACATTCACTAAAAAATAACATTGGAAATATTTCCAAGGCACTTTTTTGCAACAATTCAATGTCAGGATGATGTAAGCTTTGGAAATGGTACACTGATTTATTTTCAAAGATTTATTTAGAGAGAAGAATCATAAATACAAGCTGCAATCTGTAATAACATTGTTAAAGAAGCCAAAAGTAAATACTCTTTACATATTATATTAGAAATGAAATGTCTGCTAAGAGACAACAGCTTTTTGCATTCAAAAATACTCCAGTGTTAGAATTCAGCAAGTGACTTAATGAAGTGAAATGAAGTCAGCAAAAAATAATACCAAAACTAAGGAAGAAATGATGGAAAGAATAGAATCCACAGACTTATTTTAATTCTTTGTTTAAATAAATCTAGTTAAAAAATGAAAGAGGAACAGCAACTAGCAAACTCAACTGAATAAATAAATAGTTGATGAGGTTCTTTTCCACATTACTTTCATTATTGCATAAAACTACTTATTGGAATCAACAGATAGGACTGGACTTTTGGGAAGAGAGTCTTCTAGAATAATAATTACAATAGTTTCTAGTGAGGATTTTGTTCTTGTTATTGTTGTTGCTTTTAGTTTTTTTGAGACAGGATCTCAATTTGTAGTTCAGGCTGGCCCTCAAACAGCAATCTTCCTACCTCTTGCTCTCAAGTGCTGGAATTTCAGGCATAAGACACAATGCCTGGCATTATAGTATGTGGTACTGGGGATCAAATATGGGACCTTGTCTCTGCCAGACAGACGCCAGAACCACTGAACTAAATCCCAAACCCTAGTTTCTAGTGAGGATATTTTAACTGCTATACTGATCAGAAATGTTTTATACATTCCATTGTATTGATAAAGGTAAATGATAAGGATTCAAGATATTTAACAGACATCTTTTATAATATCTAGCTTATCTTTAGCAAATAGTGCTAGAAAACTGGATTTCAACTTACCAAAGAGTAACGCTAGACCTCTCTTTCATCATTCACCAAACTAAAATAACAGCAGTTTAGAGACCTAAATATTAAAATAGAAACAATAAACCAGCTAGAAAATAGGTCATGTAGAACTCTTGGAGACACTAGCATAAGGAAAGACTTTATAAACAAAACATCAGGCTCATGGGAACTATCAGAAGGAGTCAAATGGGATCTCATCTTACTAAAAAGCTTGTGTACAGCAAGAGAAATCACTACCAGAGCAAAAAGACAATCCACAATATGGGGGAAAAAATTTACCATCTGTTTCGCAAAGGGCTACTATCTAGAAAATATAAAGAACTTCAAAATAGCAACACTCCAATTTAAAGACTGAATACAAAAATGGGCATCTGACATCAAATAGAGACTGGATAAAGATATGGTTTTTCTATAAAATGGAGTATTACTCTGCCTTAAAGAATAAGTTTGAGTCATTTATACTCAAATGGACATACTTTTAGGACACACTCATAAGTGAAATAAATAGGTCACAGATGTGTAAATATCTTGTCTGTTCTTGGTATGAGAAACTAAAGATATTAATGAGTTCTAGAATGTATGATGGATACTGTGAAACAGAAAATATTCAAAGAGTGGCAGCTGCTCTAAAGGCAATTACTAGCTGGCAGAGTAACCAGAGATGATTTCATAAGAAACCCATTTTACTGCATTTTAAAGCAATTACACCCAAGCACAATATATGCAAAACAAGAATAAATGTATTTTTATCAAAGGACAATGTACCATAAAAGAAACAAGCAATTTTCCAAAAGTTAAATCATACAACTTAAAGTTAAGATAATTTTGAAGCAAATGATGGAACAAAGGCCAGAATTTATGAAACAAACAATAAGAAGTTATAACCTATGAAACAAAAAAGATGACCATTAGAACCTAGGAAAGAAATTCTTACCTCCATTCAGTAATCTCAGTGGAAGACTTCCAAAATGATACAGGGAAATAGATGCAACTCCCAAACCTATTAGATATCTAAAGCATGAGTTCATGTCCTCTAAAATTGAAGAATGAATTTTAGGAACAATGTAGGTTAAAAGCAGGAAAAGTTAGCTTCTGCCTAAGGAAGACAGAAGGGGAGCCCAAGAGTGGGTTGCCCTGGCTTGAGTCTGAATGGAAGAAAATGGAAAGGGAGGCTCACTGCTTGTTGATCCTGCCTGTCCTGCCATTAAATATTTATCCTCTCCTGGCCTCTTTGCCATGCCATTCTGCCTTGACCAAAATTGACTATGGACCAAAATTCCTACAAACCATGAACTCAAATAAACATTTCCTCTTTTAACTTGAAGGTGTTGCGTTATTTATCCCAGCAGTAAGGCAATACCAAGATACTTTCCTGCTATCATCTACAGTCATGTGACTATGGGAAAATTACTCAGTTTCTGTGTCAAGAAGGATAATCATAAGTTCAAGTACAGCCTGGGCAATAGTGGCATACAGATTAGTGGCATACAGACACCTGTCTCAAAATAAAAAAAGGGAGCTGTGACTTAGCATGTAGTTCAATATGAAGACTCTGTTTAATCCTCAGTACTGCGAAAAGAAAAAGACCTGATTATTAATGATGTTTTTCTTCCTATGCTCTTCTATTTCCTTCATCTTGTTTTTGTCATTGTGAGGTATATAATGGTCTCTTAGTTCATGAACTTGATTCAATCCATGCTTATGCGGAAGATGGCTGCAGTCTTGTTCATCACCCATTGTGTCTTCATGACAGGAAGCAAAACTTCACCAAACACTTGTTAGTGAACCAAATCGTTCACTAAAGAAACCATGAACCAATTACTATATTGGGAATGCTGTTAATCATTATCCTGTTAAAAGGTGATAAACTTCTGTTCAATTTAAAACTAATGTAAATATATTCATAAAATTCTAATTTTCATTGAAAGAACACAAACTATCTTCATTTTTTTAAATGGAGATTTTTTTGACTGATAGAACAAAATAATATAAAAGAGAGAGAGGCCAAGGATTTAGCTCAGGGGTGCTGTACCTACCTCACAAGTGCAAGATCCTGAATTCAATGCCCAGTACCAAAAAAAAAAAAAAAAGTAAGAGTGGTAGGTCTCAAGACCATGTGGATTCAGAGTCTCAAAAATTGTCAGTCTATTCTTTCCACAAACATTTCAATTCTACATCATCATGAGCACTGGGTTACACTCCTTCCTTCTACAAACCGGTTTCTCTGTGCTGCTGAAATCATCATTGGGTTCTGAGACTAAATCCTACCAAATCCCAGCCAATATAACAAGTCTTTACCACCCAAATCCAGTTGAAAAAGCAAGTGGAAAATGTATTAATTGATCTGTTCTGGGTTAGAAAAACATCTTTGACCCAATCTCTATAGCTCAGAGAGAACACATCCCAGCAGGAGAGATTTATGTGATGAAAGAGAAGTGAAGTGAAATGGAAAGAAGAGCTGGTCAGTCTCTGGAAATATCTAGCACTTAATTGATCTGAGTCACTGCTAGTTCCCTTTCCTCATTGGAATTTGTGTTCCTCAGGGTCTAGAACTTCTTGATACTTAAAAAATTATTTGTAAAATGAATCTTCAATAGGCTCCAGTCTCCTACTCAGTATCTGACACAAGTGGCAGGGCAGAAGTAAGAGACAAAGAAAGCCACAGACCTGAACACCAATGCTGGGACGAACAACCAACAAAGACACTAGACAGTCCAAAGCACTGATTTTTGTTGGTAATCAATTAAAGTGAAACTAACTGTGTGTGACTATGGCACTCCATGCAAGGATACACTGTTGTGCAGTTTCTATGAAAATTAATGGAGATAAGACATATAAAGGAAAAGACAAAGCATTTGCGATTAGGAACAGAATAGGCAAAATATATTATTATAATTAGAACATTGTCCTTCTAGTAAGAAAGTTTTAGTTGTGGGAACAAAATTTAGGTGTGAGTTAGTCTGAGTCGGTTTTGGCTGGACTCATTTCTCAAAACAAGCCAATTGTGTGGTTAGCTCTCTAAAGCCTGCACAGTTTATAGCCTGCTTTGGGCATGATCAATACTGCAGTCTCCTACAAAGTTCACTGACATTATAAGCACCTTTCCCCAAAATGAAAAGAATAGCAGTTTTCAATTTCTCCTATTTTAAATGCATCCAAAGCTTAATAAATACCTTTTTACTCATATCCATCACAATATTCTCTCTGATTATTATCTGGTATCACTACAAATCTAAAAGTGCTTGCTTATTCCCTTGTGACTGAGATCATACTTTGTATCCTTATGCCAGCCTGGGCTGGGTTAGCCTAGCTTTGAATCACCTGGACAGAAGACATAAAATTTGGGCATGGAGTCTTTAGTCCTCAGAGCTCAGAGACTGATGATGGATTTATTGTATTAATGATCCCATTTCATCACCTGTTTGCAACTTCTCACATCAAGAGGAAAATTCTATTTTCTGTTCCTTACATCTAGCATAGCTTTGTAACTTGTTTAACTCAGTTCAATGTCAACAGGGATAATGTGCTAGTTGTATTGAGCCTGGACTCTGAGAATCTATACATTTGACTCTTGTACTTTCCTCACCCTGTGCCATGCAGACATGCTCAGACTGGCCTACTGGAAAACAAGAGACACATGGCAGCCCAGCAGTTCTAACAGTCTGGTTTAGAGCAACACATTTGAATGAACCTATAACAGTGAAGAGAAGTACCCAGTTGTACCAAAACTAAATCCACTTATAAATAGAATAATTACTATTTTATGATATCTTACTGTGGCCATAAAACCTAAAAAAGAGTTTACTTAAATCTTACTTAAATCACACCACTATCTCATGGTTTATCACTCTAAACCCAGTCAAGACTTCATCATTTTTTTTACATATAATTTACAGTGCTGGCTGAGATATCTGTCAAATGTCTTGTGTTCTCCAGCTGGTCCTTCTGATTCTTTTGAGAATATGATGCTAAATATTGAAACAAATGCTTTGCCATGAGCAGCCTTATGTGCTCATTCATTTGGCAAGTCCCTAGCAAGCAAGAAGTCTGGAATGTCAAAGAATTCTTAGAAACTTGTCCACTTGACCAAACATGGATAAAATCAAATTCATAACCAACAGAAACTAACAAAATAAGACTGGGTAACTTTTAATAGCTGCATAAATCATACCAGATTCTGACTAAAAGCTGAAGTTTTGACTTGATAATAATTGAAATTCTTGCCTCTCAATATCTCATCAGCTATTTCATGTTTCCAGATAACACTGATTTTTCAAAAATGCATGTTCAAAAATACTTTGTCAGGAAGTTTACATGTAATTGTTTACACAGAATTATGATACATAAAGCTTTGCCTGCTTAACCATTTCCATCCAAAGAAAGTGTACGGGTTTGCAATAAAAAGCAAGAGAAATCTGTCAAAGTTATCTTCAGAATGAATAACAGAACCCTCAAGAGAGTAACTTTTAGACCCAGGAAATTGGAAAGAAAGTATTATCAGCCCTCCTTATATAAAAGTTACTAAATAACAAAAAAATATCTGGCTACCTAATGAAAATGCTTCATCTTTCTGGAATTCTTCAACATCTCTATTTCAGGAAACACAGTTTAATTTAATGCTTAAATCACTTCACTGATTATCCTGGGATGCATTTGCTAAAACAAGAAGTTCTCTCCAACAAAGCAATTTAGAGAAAGCAGAGTGGTATTTGGCTACCTTAAAACCAAAAATTGGTCCTATGGTTGGAACCAGAATAAGCCACACACTGTATACCTCAACGCTAACAATCCTTGTCTTCTTTACTCACATAGATTAGAAGATTGGGCTAACACTAATAATATTTCTGCCTGCCCCTTTTTCCTTCACATCTTCTTTTCTGTATGAACTAATCTTAAACTTTGGGAAAGATCTTAGAGAAAACATTCAGACGAAGGTTTGACAGATATGTCTGAACTGATCATCCTTTTTGAATACATTTGTTTTTATTTTTAATTGATTTTACTGATATTTTATATACACATTATGATCACATTCAACATTGAGGATTTGCACGAGTACATGCGATAACTTCTCATTTTTTCCCACTTTAAATGAAAAGAAAGGAACCTCTGTTTTTATCATTTCCAATCCACAATAATTGATATATTTGCCAATCCAAACATTGTGTTTGCCTTTAAACACAGCTAGCTTTTCTTGTTAGGATGTATGCTCCACAGGAAGATACTTTATAAAGACTGACACTCACATAAGAAAGTTGTGACAAATTGTTGTTCTTTATTATCATGTCTTTTTGTTTTTTCATTTCTATTTTTTTCTAAACCTAATCCTTTATTCCAAACCTTCGTTCTCATACCTTAAATTAATATATTTGATAATTCTCCACACAAAATCCTATTCTAGTATACCTTCTCTTGGAATATATTTTTCATTCTTTTAGTGATATGTAGTAGATCTTTGACCTTGAAACCATTCTGATTTCCTAGCCTTATTGTTACTTATTAATATTTTGTTCCTGTTTTGATTACCTTATTTATACTCTGGACCTTCAATGTCCTCAGACTTTTTTGTAAGACAGGCCTACTATGGTCTATAGATGGAAACCTACCTCTTTATAGACCCAAATCTTTTCTCTTTCTTCATAACTCACATCTTACATCTTTCCTTAAGTTGTTGGAAACTGAAATCACAGTATTTTAATGTCTGACTGCTCATTTTACATTTCCAGTAAACATTAACAATAAAAAACTGAAGTTTTCGTACTATATGTATTTTTAGATAAGAAATTTAAAAATTCTGTCCACAAGTAGCTGCCAAGTTAACAATTTCAACCCAATAAAACATATTCAGAAGCAAATGCTTAATTTCCAAAAGCAAAATGACACTGCTCCAGACAAATTCTGTGTAAGTGGCCTGTCTTCTCTGAATTCTGATGGTAATTGTAGTATAAAAACTTAATTTGACTTACATATGGTCTATCATTTGATTTTTTTTCTAGCATCCTTCAAACAACTATTTTAGTCTTTTAGCCATATGTATTAAGATTTCATTAAATGAAGAATTTTCTGAGACCAGAAGCTATAATTATTGTAATGTAGCCCAATATGCAATCACCTACTAGGTAAATCATAAATATTGACTTGTTTTACTGTATTTTAAAGCCCATTTGAGATTTTCTTCTATATATTACCAAATAAGTTTTACCTATATTTACTAGAAATTTAACTCCATATTCTTCCAAATCTATAAGAAAAAAAGTTTATTCATACTAAAACTAACATTTTTTTAGTTCTAGAATATATGATGGATTTTATGAAATAGAAAATATTCAAAGGGAAATGGGGTGGAGAGGTGAGTAATGAGGGGTAAGAAAAATGTGATGGTAATTAAAAAAGGGAAACAAAGCTTATGCATACAGGGGGCAAGGAGTTGTGGAGTAGGTAGGGGAATGGGAAAAAAATAAGAATTAAATCATGTCTTATACTGGTACAAATTCCTGACATTGAGTGTGATCACAATGTGTATATACAATGTACCAATAAAGATTTTTTTAAAAAACCTAATATTTTAAAAATATATTTCTCATGTCTTTTTATTAAGTGCTTTCCAATAAATTACTAGTGTATATGTCCTTAAATTTAAATAATTTTATTTTAACATGGCTAAGTGCCAATAATTAATAATCTTTAAACTGGTATATAATCATTCATTCTGAAATTTAATTTCTGTGAGTAAAAACATAACATTAATATAAAATCAAAGCCTAAATAAAGATTAAAGTTTAATTGATGGGTAAATAGTAATAATGTTTTTATTATCAGATGCATATAGTAAGTTTAAAATATTGACATTAAGGGAAACTAGGTAATAGATATACAGAAACTGTTATTTTTTTGCAATTTGTTTCTGTAAATGTAAAATTACACCCAAAATAAAATATTTATTTAAAAGAGAATTTTAAAAAAGCATACAAACAAAAGTATTTCAAAAATAAATCAGGAGCCAGGCGTGGTGGCTCACGCCTGTAATCCTAGCACTCGGGAGGCAGAGACAGGAGGATTGCTGAGTTCGAAGCTTGCCTAGGCTACATAGGGAGCTCAGAGCCAGCCCGAACTACAAAGCGAGACCCTGTCTCAAAAAAAAATCAAAAATTTAAAAAAATAAATAAATAAGAGGAAGGGAAGAAAAGGGGAAGGGATTAAAAAAAATTAAGATGTGTTGAAGTAAAAGTATCTTCTACCTACATGGCATGTAAACAATAGGTATTGCAAATCACCTAACTACTCATGGAATTTTTCTTAAATGTTAAGAACACACTGAAAGATCCTGACAAAATAAGCTCAGTGTCCCTGGCAAAGGGGACTCAGCTGACTGATCTGCAGCACAGGCTTAAGTCCCTTCAGAGCCAAATTCTAGGGCTCACCAAGAGTCACACAGGTGGCACAGAACCCCAACACTGAAGAGGAAATTAAATGAGATCTATGTTGATGGCACTTTTCTTACTTGATATGACTGGAGGCTATGAAAATATTTTGAAATTACAATATTTCCTTTTTAGTTGATGTATGATGTATTCCAAGTTTTCCCAAAGAATCAACCATATATAAATTATAATTTGGCTTCAAATTTGTTAAGGGAACCTAATGAATTAAATTATAATCCAAATATAAAGAAAATTCTGTTTCATGCAAGTTTTAGTATGTTATCTCAGCCTTGAACAAAAAAATACATCATTATACACAAAAAAGTCCTTCAGACATTATTCAGTTTTCTTGTCTCTTTTTTTTGTCTTGCTGTTGTGAAGCTAGAATTAAATCTACAGCCTTTGCTCTAAGATAAAACTCTATTTCTTTTTACAACTTTGTGTTTTGAAACAGAGTGTGGCTAAGGTTTTGTCCAGAATGGGCTCGAATTTGCCATCTTGCTTCCTTGATCTCCCAGGAAGCAGGACAATGAGATAGAGCCCCTTCACCCCACCAGACAGTGACCCGAAAGTAAACTCAGAGGAACTGCAGTCTACCTTTTTTACATCTTCTTTCACTTTCTAATTCTAAAGACATGACCTTTCACTTAAAACATTGTATGTCAATAAATTATTACATATGGTTAAGCATAATTATTTTCATTTTCCAATAAAAAATGTTATGTGTGTAGCTAATTGAAAAGACCAAAATAATTAAATATTACATATAAGAAATTAATCCAGATCTACTCAAAATCTTAGGCTAATGATTTTTTTCCTCCTAGTTTCATCATTTAATGTCTTTATATTCCATACTGTGGATTAAATTACAATTAGCCACCAATATGTCATTTCAGATGAAATAGAAAGCAGAAGAGTAGAAAGGAACAAATATGTTCCTGTTATTAGTTAAGTAGCCAGGGCTATTATTTGTGCCAACCTTTCATTGTGCTTTGCCATCAATTCATGCTGCACCCAAAAGTCTCTACCTGAAAGGTATGACTCAAATCACGTAAATAAGAAGTCTGAGGACCGGAGATTTGGTTTAGTGGTTCCAGCACCTGCCTAGCAAGCACAAGGCCCCTGGTTCAGTACCCAGTAACCACCTACAACAGTACTGGGCATGGTGACTCACGGGCCACCAGCATTCAGTACAACATACCTGACATTTTTCAGTGCTAAGGGTGGTGGCTCATGCCTGTAATCCCAGCACTTGAGAGGCAGAGGCAGGAGGATTGCTGAGTTTGAGGCGTGCCTGGGCCACATAGTGAACTCGGGGCCAGCCTGAACTACAAAGTGAGGCCCTGTTGAAAGAAAGAAAAGGAAGGAAGGAAGGAAGGGAGGGAGGGAGGGAGGAGAGAGGGAGGGAGGGAAAGAGGAAGGAAGGAAGGGAGAGAGGGAGAGGGAGTGAGGAAGAGAAAAAGAAAGAAAGAGAAAGAAAGAAAGAAAGAAAGAAAGAAAGAAAGAAAGAAAGAAAGAAAGAAAGAAAGAAAGAAAGAAAGAAAGAAAGAAAGAAAGAAAGAAGGAAGGAAGGAAGGAAGGAAGGAAGGAAGGAAGGAAGGAAGGAAGGAAAGAAGGAAGGAAGGAAGAAAAGATCTGAGTCTTCAGTGTCTCTGTCATTATTCAATTTTTATAAATCTAATACAGTGGGAATAACATCAACAGGAACCCATGCATGGATCCCACAGTCCTTTCTGCTTCCACTCTGGCGGGAACCTATGTTTACATGAACCAGGCTACATTTCTTTGCTTTGTCATATATAGATATAGATATATAGATATATAGATATATGGACAAAGGTCTTGCTTTGTACTTCATGTGGACCCTGAGCTCACTATGTAGCCCTGGCAAGCCTCAAACTCAGCAATCCTCCTGCCTCTGCCTCCTAAGTGCTGAAAGTACAGGCATGAGCCACCATGCCTGGCACTGTGGTATGTGGTACTGATTGCTGGTGGGCGTGAGTCACCACGCCCAGTATTGTTGTATATAATTACCAGGGATCAAACCAGGGACCTTGTACTTGCTAGACAGGTACTGGAACCACTAAGCTAAATCTCTGGTTCCCAGGCTATATTTCTATAACCAATAAGATTATCTCCTTTGTTTCCCATTTGTTCAATAACATGGAAAGTCTAAAATTGAAATGTACCAGTTCCAATACTATTTTCTTTTAATCGCACCACTTTGTATCTCCTAGTGAAGCATTCTTTCCTTTGGAATTAAAATGTTTAAACCCACAAAATCCAAAGTTTAGAAAACCCAAAACAGGCTATAAGGTCTTTAAGATTAAAAAGTATTAAATCCATTTATGCTCCCTGATTTCCTGATATATACATTAAGTCTGAAAAAGAACTCAACAGAGAGTATTCAAAGTGTTGTTGGCTACCAGCAATTGTTTAGCAACTACAGGCCACCTCATAAGACTAGCTAAAAGTACTTCTTGAAGTTGGAATACAAAATACTGAAGAATTCTTTGAATATTGGCCTATTGTTTGCTTTTGCTATAAACTGAGTTCCTTGGTCAGAAGTAGTGTTGTTTGACATTAAAATGATACACAGGAATTCAACAAGAAAATAAAAATGGTTCTAGAAGCAGAATGAATATAGAAAGCAAATGGACATGTCGCAAATCTATCTTAATGAAGACAAACCCATAGATGAAAGATATTCAGTGTAATAAATTTCCCAAAGTAGACTAATCTCTCCAGGAAACAACATAGGAGAAGCTAAGTTTTACTTGTGATTTTAATAGTGGGGTTTCCAATTATAGCAGCAATCATATCAACTGCAGTCTGGGAAATTCCAGGTTGGTAAAGCCAACAAAGCCTCATTATTTTTTATTATGATCTCTTTCTTAATGAGCCTATTTAACAAGACCTGGATAAAGTAAAGAAAGATATGGTTGATACTGATGAAGATAGTGTTGACTAAATGGTCATTGAAAGACTCTTCCATAAAGAGGTCCTTCTGGAGAGCTTCCTTCTGGGGAACAAATATTATCATACTTTGGACTCATTCCAAGAAGATCCTCTGTATTTCTTTTCCTTCAGACCAGCTTATTATCACTTCTCCTGTCCATGAACTGGTATAAACTGGTAGTTCTTATGAAATTATTTTTCCTTTCATTTCAATCTTATTCCTCAAGTGAGTTTATAGTAAAGCAGAAGTCTGCCATCTGCTTTTAGAAATTCACTGATCAACTATAAAGTGCCATCAAATCCTCCCCTACTCTGAGTCACCTAGTTACAGAAATGCCCTTATAACCTATTCTGGAAAGTCAGTTGGACAGCAATATAAGTCAGTTACCTGTTCATAAAACTTTCTTGCACTATCAGAACTGGATCAATTTGAATTTTTTATTTACCATTTCAATTCATTGATGGAAAGCTGCTCATTATACTTGCCTCCATTTTGGGAGCATAAAATAACAAAAGTTCATGTTAGAAGTTCAAGTAATAATCATCTGTTTGTAGCCTGTACCCAAGATAAGTAATAAGCTAAGAAAAGTTGAATTTGTAATAAAAGCTAGTGGTCTATAAAGGTATAGAAATAGTTCTCTTTTTGGGCTTCAACGTGTTTTATACAGCATAACAGTGTTCTAAAGATACCATGAGCTCTGTTGATTCTTTGGGGCCAAGGAGAACTGCTTGTACTACAGCTGGAATGTTTTCCTTGTTCTGTATTTATAAACAGTTCTGTAAGCAGTTCATTTTATAAGCATGTTGGAGCCACATATCCACACATGTTATCTGTTAATCCAACTAATCCCACTAGCAATTGCATCTTTTCCTTTTGAGTAAAGAATAAAGAGGACCATTAGGCTTTTGCTTTGGAGGAGACATTTTAAGAAGACCGGGAGAACATAACACCCCAAAATCTTAAGACACTAGACCTCTGAATTCATGTGATGTAAGTTCCTTCTTCTCCCACAACTAGGGATCAACAAAATTTTTATTTTATTATTACAATGTATATACTTCTGGTTGAGTGATTGATAAAATATGTAAACATATTATTATGTTGATAAACTGTACCAATGAGATAATTTAAAAATCTCTGACTCCTAAATGAAGGCATAAATCTAGGACCCTAATGAATGCAAAGATGAAAGTTGTTGTTCCCAGCAAGTGAAAGCAAAGGCCCTCAGATGATCTTTAATTCTTTTATCTCTACTTATCAAAATACACATCTCAGGGAGCCAGGGATTTAGCTCAGTGGTATCATGCCTACTACAAAAATTCTATGTTTATAACCACCCATGAAACCAATTCCCAAATATTAATGTGTTTGAAATTGCTGTAATTGTCACTTTATTGTCTTACATTCACCTGACAGATAAATTGTGCTAACATTTTGGGTTTTGGTTTGTTTTTGTTTTTTGTTTTTGTTTTTTTTTTTTTGAGACAGGGTCTCACTTTGTAGTTCAGGATAACTCTGAGCTCACTATGTATGAGCTCACTTGCCCAGGCAAGCCTCGAACTCAGCAATCTTCCTGTCTCTGCCTCCTGAGTGCTGGGATTACAGGCGTGAGCCACCACACCTGGCTGTGCTAACATTTTGGACCCCAGGGATCAATTCTAAGTTCAGATTACATCCATTAATCCTTGAAAGATTTGAATATTTTTCTCAATCTATATCAACCACAAAAGAAGAGAGATATAAATAACCATATGTGACATTGATACAGAATACTTCAAAGCTATATATCCCTATTTATTCAGAGAACTAGCTAGGAGGGATGAGACCAGGCTGAAAGTAGGAGAAAACACCTAAGAAACAACTAAGAAAACAGCTAACAGCTGGAGGTGTTTACCTCTAGCAGGAGGATAAGCAAGAATGACAAAGGAACAAGGTGTATCATAAGCAAACCTTGTGTAATAATGAAAATATTTCAACTATGGACCTGAATAAACTTGATATGAATAAATTCCCTTTGCATCAGGGAAAAATTATCATAAAGAATATAAGTATCTAAAAGTTCAGTGCCAAATTTGGTTTTATCTAATCTTTAAAAAATTCTGAGATCAGTTTTATTTCTATGTTGCATATGAGAAAATTGGCATTCAGAAAGTAGCTTCTCCACAGCTCCATTTATCTGCTATATTCAGAAATCCAACTTTGGTCCATTTGACTTCAAAGTTCTTGTTCTTTCTATTACAAATGTACTTCCCTCAGAAAATGTCTTTATAAAAAGACTTTAAAACTCTCGGGTTGGCCCTATAATAGTTTTTAAACATACTGTAAGGAAAAGAAATGTAACCTTAGCCTAAGGAACATTGGAAAGTATGTTGAAGAAAGCTAAGGACAAATGGCCTGACTGTTCTACAACTGTGCTATGAAACAGGGAAGGCTGTGTTGGTTGGCTTTAATCCAGAGAAAGTCAAAATTTTTTCTCATTGATAATGGATATAGAGGCTGATATTGAAGACTTTGTCCATTATGCTACTTCCTTGTAAAATTTGATTTTTCTGACAGGGCAACAAACACATATCCATCTGGAAAACTCCTGTGGCTTAAGAACAGATGTTTAAATGACCTAGAACAAGAAGAAAAGTAAATGTAGAACAAGATCTCTTGTCAAAGCAAATTATTACAGCAAAAGCATCAATTTCTGCTAGCATAGACAGAAGATAATTTACATAACTGAGATGTAGGCATGGACATAGGCCCCTGCCCTGGAGCTAGCCCACATTCATATGTGAAAATCATCTTTGCAAGGAACACAGCTGCCCAACAAACAAAATTAAAAATAAAAACATTTCTCTTCCTCTAGGATGCTTCTAATCTAACAGTTACCAAATATTGTTCAGGGAAAAACACTGAATTTTCATCAAAATATTACTGTCCAGTTTATATTGAAGTTTATGGAATAGTAAAACTATATGAGCTTATTTGAATAAACACTGACAGTCTAAGAGCTTTTAAAATGCTATTTCTTAAGTTTCTTCAACCTTCTTTGGACCCTTTGACATAATCTTTAGGGAGGACAATGGCATAAAAGTGTTTATGCTGCTTGTAATAATAAACTATGGATATACATATGAAAATAATACTAAAATTTATTCAGTGAATGAAGCAGTGTCAAAGCAAATTAAATGAATGAGAAAAAGCAGTAGATACCCCAACAATTATACTAAATATGGTATAATAAAACTAATGACTTGGGTAGTTAGGTTAATAACACAGTGAAAGAAAACGTGTTTTACAAAAGGACTTAATTTGAAGTTATATTACATTTTTGTGCAATAGAATGATAGTTTTACAAAAATTGTTATTATCATATTCTAGGTTGGCATGCAGAATAAGAAGGTATTATTCAAAATGTTTGCCTCTGGCCAAGGTTTAAAGAAGGTAATTATAATTACAGGTATCTGAAGAGAAGAGAGGTCAGACTTTTTCTATAAAAGTACAATAGCTGGGTGCGGTGGCTCACATCTGTAATCCAAGCACTCAGGAGGCAGAGACAGGAGGATTGCTGAGTTCGAGACTTGCCTGGGCTTCATAGTGAGCTCAGGGCCAGCCTGAACTACAAAGTGAGATCCCATCTCCAAAACAAAAAACAAAAAAATTCACAATTCAAGCTCAAATAATTATACAACAAGAGTATGTTTATAAACTATCCCTTTCTTCTAAAAAG